>JAODUI010000028.1:5428526-5438622 GCA_027563995.1 Papilio gigon
AACCTTCCCTAGACCTCCCCGAACATTCCAAGACCAAGATAAGATAAATCCGTTCAGCCTTTCTCGAGTTTTAGCGAGACTAACGAACAGCAATTTTTATATATATAGATTGCTTATCTCACGCAAAAAAAATAACAAAAAAGTGGTTGGACTAGCTTATTTTGGAGGCGCTACTGTCGCGGTTAGTTCTAATGTTACATCCTATTTAGACTCACTTATATGATCTTTTGATATTATTTATTTTAGTTAACGAATGGTTAAGTTACTTGTATTCTATGTAGCTCAATGAAATTTTATGTAGATTAATATTTAACTTGTGATGGTTGCTTGCAGCTGTCGAGTTTTGTAAGACTATATTTGTGAAACTAAAGCGTGGTTCCGTGGTGTAGTGGTTATCACATCCGCTTTACACGCGGAAGGCCGCCAGTTCGATCCTGGCCGGAATCAATTTATATTTTGTTACAAACTTGTACTTTCCATTTATATATACGTCGATGTTAAGTTATTTTTTCACTTATAATTCCTGTAAGTGTTCGCTGACGGATAAATACGACTTTTATGAAGTAAGTAATTATTTTTAACATATTTAAATAATAGTTTTATACAGTGCAATAAAACATATTTTATAACACGAATACTTAATAGACGAAGACTTTTGAAGACTTACGAAGACTTTAAAGGAAGCGTAGATTGCTCGAACGCCAGTATTTGTCTAGAGGAATATGATTAAAGAATGTGATTCGTCATGTTGATTTCAAATTGGCGTAGCGTACCACAATTAATTTAATTACATCATAATAACACCGGGTGAAATTAAATTTTAAACCCTTCGCAAGCGAGAGATATCAAGTTCGGCGTCGTATAAATGCAGCAATTTCTCATTTTAACCGAAGCAAAACTTAATAACCCTACTGGAAACGCAATAATTACCGGCGCTCAGTGCGAGATTCGAGAGAGAAATAAATGAGCACCATTAAGAGACTCTCGTTTATATATTTCATCCCCCTTGAAGAAGACGTTAGCGGGGGCAACGCGCGCCACCGCTGTCGATTGTTCCCACGCCCTTTGCGCAAAGACAAACACAAAAAGTATTTTTTTAAATGACCATATAATATTTTATACAACTGAGAGTCTAAACTGATAACTCGGGTATCTGACAAATGTAGTTGAGAAAATTCCGTACAGTTCAGTTAAATTTACTACTTACTTTGTATTAAAAAATGCTTATATTCTTCTATGTTGTGGAAATTATAATTTTATCCATAGGGTTGGACACATTTTCTGTATCTATCCGATTTCAATAACATCACAAAAACTTATCAAAATGTTATATAACTGAAGTTACTTACCACATAAAGTATTAAACCTATTCATTCAAGAACGGATTAGAACAATGTAGGTTAACCCATGATTTAAAAAAACGAAACTGTTCAAACACAATGTCGTTTCTTTTTACATAACACTCTTTGAGTGGAGCTCACCTGACAAATTACCATCGTTGTAAGCGATGCTCACGTTTGTTTTTGTTGGTCCTGGGATGTTTGTGTCGGGAGCGCGAGACTAATGCGTGATGTAATTGCCCCTGATACACTGCGGAATGTGCGAACAGCACAATTGAAATACAAATGTTTCAGTAATGAGCGAAATAAATTTCGTTGAGACAACAGTTGAGTTTACACTAAGAAAAATGGATGTATTAGGTATGTAACCATTACAAGATTTCGCCAATAGCCTAATGGTACAGACTACCGATCATCCGAAATCCGTCATACGACTGTTGTCTTGAGCCATATTCTAACACAAGCTTTCTCAAGCTTACCAGTCATGATTACAAGAAATATTGGTAAATTAACAAAAGTACATTTGTATTTAAAAAAAAAAGAAAAGATGATCAAAACTTTGTTGTGTAAGATTTTTCTAGTCGAATACTTAATCATGAAATCGCAATTTTTTTTAGCCATTTAAACACGAGAATGGGTAAGTAAAGTGTTCTTAAGAGGTATTGTTAATAACGAGATGCTGGTTCAACGCGTACTCTACTACAATAAAAAATAACGTAATGCTCGGCTCGTGCCTTAAAAATAGTACCCTCACAATATGGAATGAACAAAGGCGTGTTGACGAGGGGGTCGGACTGTGGCGTACTGTGACGCATACTATCTATTTGCCTCGCAAATACCGATCTTTACTGTGGACAGATTCTGTTCGATAGGGGCAATAAAATTGTACATTTTATTAAAGTTTAAAGAGGTATCTCCTTCAGAATAAACAGACACATAAATGATGTCGTCATTAATAATTACAGAAGGGTATAAGGAAGTACAACACACTTTTGATTAGCAATACTGACAATAACATCGACAAAATTTGCCAAGTAATATATACCTGATAGGGACTAGGTACCCTCTAGGTAGACCGACGACTCAGTGCGGATGGCATGAAGTCGTTGAATGCGGAAGACGGAGGACCGCATACTGTGGAAGGCGTTGGTAAAGGCCTGCGTCCAGTAACGGGCTGACGGGGGCTGATGATGTAGATGATGGTTCATATAGAGAGTCGTTTTTGACTCATTTTTTTTGTCTTTTTGATTTATAATGTAATTGATAGAATGTCACGTTATTCTGTTTAAGGTAGTCATCACGTGCGTAGTCGCAGTACATCTGTGCACATAATCATGAGTCACAGCGAATAAACGAATACTCAGTACTGAATGTCATCCCTATATGTTGCGTAGATACTCGTGTAATTCCGGTAGATTTTTTTTTTATAAAACGGATGTCACGTATCAAACACATATCAAGTGAATGCGGTATTTGTGAAATAACCGTAGCGCGAACTCTGAATCCGAACTAAATTATTCAAAACAGTTCGGGAGCGTTTTTACAATGAGAAAGTGTTCAAGCATTTTTAGATGCGTGTTGTTTATTTTAATATATTGTTACTTTTATATATTAAGATTTTTACGTTTAAAACTTGAATTAAAGAAAATAAAGTTCTTGTGACTATTAAATACATTTATCCGAAGAATTATTATTTATTTAATGATTACAATAAAACGTTACACTTAACTTCTTTTCTTTCTTAAATACCACATAGGTTGAGCGATGGAGCATAACGTAGTGTGCACTGTGCGACAGGCACCGACTACACGAATATTTAATTGACTTGTAATTTATAACATAACCACATATCAATGTCGGTAATGTGTACGAATAACTTAGTAATAACTCTTTAAGATATTATTAAAATAGTTTCTTTTACCCCCGTATGAGGGCACTGCGGGCACCTGCTACTGTCGCTGGTGCAGCAATCTCGATAACCTTTACCTTATTATAGTTCTAAGATGTTTAATGTAAACTAGGTTGTTAACTTACGTTGGATTCCAATATAAAATTGTTACATTGTCAAGAAATAGGTAGAATATAAAAAAAAATGTAAGTATATTATCAAGGTAAGTGTTGTTAAAATCAAAGTGAATATGATAATAGAAGTTTAGCGGCGACAAGAGTACGATATGAAGAGCTGGAAACAAAAGGGCTGTTACATTTTATGGGCCGCAATCGCAGCCAGTAAAGCCGCGATAGTACTCCCGCCAACAATTAAAGTGTAGAGATAAAGTCCCCGGATTTGCGACGACGCCTTGCCTTGTCATGTAAACGGGATTTGTATTATTTTCATGACTATCTCATGTTCAATAAACATATATCAAATACGTGTAATATTAATGGAATATATAATGTTGTATTACTTTTTTTCTTATTCAAATGTTAAATATAAGCTAAATTAAATCTTTTCAAGTGTACTGCTTATAAAACGGCTTAAGTCACGTGAAAATCGGTGTCTGTATCGACTAGTTTCGAGCCGGGCTCTTCTTCAGGGTGAGTGGGATTGGTACTATGGCGCGTTCGCAGCCCGTCGCTCACATAAACCAATCAGTACGGCAAGTTAAGCCGTTTTATAAGTAGTATAGTGAAATTTAATATGTTGTTAAGGTTGGAAAAAATACGAAATTGTTAATAATATCGATAATTATTAAGTATGAAAGTTTTTAATTTCTTTTCAAAATGTAACAGAGATGAGAATATTTTGGTATTCACATGAAACTTTAACAAAGGGATGTATTAAATCAATTACTTACTTTCAATATTCCCTACAGAAGGGCAATTTAAATGAGCGAGGGCTAATAGCGCTAATTTTGGCTGCCCATTGTCCATGTAATAAAATTTTATCAAACATTGTCTGAACAACGAGTCCCCTTTGATTGTTCAGATAAATGAAACGTTCCGATTGGAGGCTGTAATTTCGCCATTAGCGGTCGGCAGATATGAAATATCTGTACCCATATATACTTTAAATAAAATGGTGTGCTCTTGGTCGCTATTATTATAAGCAAATTAACAATAAAATTAATAGTTAGCCTTAATAAGAATTCGTGTATTGTGATCTAAAAATATCTACCAGTATCAAATGACGAGAACTGATAAATGTGAAACGTGATACAGTTCAAGAAATTAGGAGGAGCACACGATGCTTTTTAAATAAATAAACTTTGATTATGAATTATGTGGTATTTAACTTACTAAAGTACTAAGAATAGTTACCTATGTAATGACTTAAACATATCACTCTAAGGTAACATTGCAACACGACCGAATTAATTAAACGTAAATTTGAATCATCGACTTAACAATGATTTCACGCGGAAAATCCTTTTCTCTTTCGATTCCTTTGGGTTTTCCCGATGGCTGATTTTCACGTTGACAACACCGCGGCTATCGAGCCCATCCGTGTGGAATGACACGAATTTCCAAAACAGTAATTCCATAAAGGGTTCATAATTATGTTGACAGTTACAATTAAATCTTTACAAAACTAGACCGGACTCTTGTGTTAATTGGCACCATTGTTTAATCCTGAAAACGACGTAAAATATTTTTGTAATGTAATTTCATAGGATTTTAATTACACGACATAAACGTTTAAGTGGTTCACTTCAGAGCGTAAAGAGTGTTGAAGCCTTTATGAAAAAAATTAAAAATACTTTTATTATAATTCCCACTAGTAGGTAGGCACGACCGTCCGGTGACTTTGATATTTTCGACGGTATTAATTAAAAAATTACGAAGCGGTTCCCCTCCGCTTCCCCCCAGCGCCCTCGGCCCGCGGCTATTGTTCGTCCCCACAAAGCATTTATATCGTGGAAAAAGATAAATATGCGAGACGCAGGTAATTGCGTTCGCTTTTATTGAGCTGCTGTTTGATTTCAAAGGCTTACAATGTATCGTAAATAACAGAGATTTATAGTAGCATGACCATTAAAAATATATGATTTTGGACATATATCCTATTTCATTAAAATTGAATTCTTACATAAACAGTGAAAATACACTTATAAGAAGAACATATACAGCGATGATACCATGCGTTTAATGTTTAGTGGTAACGGTTCACTCACTCACGCCGCTAGGATCCCACGGGAGATCTTCTTTGCTATCAATAAATATACGTAACACAAATTTGTTTGTTTTACCGGAAAGAGTACCTATATGTCGTTATAATGTAAATATCAGAGGTAAGGTTATGATTTTGGGCAACAATGCCTCCCGCAGGTCTCGCAGGACGAGCGGGTAATTATGATTGAGCACAAAATGGATAAAAATGAGGCGGGATATTGTTTCAGACGTAATTAGGGTTTGTGGTCCCGGCGGGCGGCGCGCAACACTTGCAAGTCACATCTCCACACCGCGTTTAACGATTTATTCTCAGATTTATTTAATGATCTCCAGAGTATACTGTGTTTACATGAATCGGATTTTAAAATAATTGAAAATATTTTTGATTCTGACTGGATTATTTAGGTCTATAAATGTTATTTTATTAGAATTTGTTACATATATCACGCATCAAAAACAAGGCTGCGAATGTATGAGTATAATTCGTTTAAATTAAAAAAAAACTTAGCATATTTTTGTTAACTTAATATTTCTTTTATCACTCCAACTAAATTTCAAGCTTGTGCTAGGATATGGTACATGCCAGTAGTCGTATGATGGCATTCGAACTCTCGACCGCGTGATCGGAAATTCGTACCCATAACCATTAGGATATTGGCGCTTTAATCGTTAGCACTTTCATCATTGCAAATAATCATCATTTAAACTTTGTGTCGTAACAATTATGACGACGTCATTGTAATATTATACATAGAATTCTGTAATCAAAATAGATTAATGTCAAGATTTCCTCCGCTGCACATTCCTAACACCGGAGACTCGATTATGAATATTAATACGAGGGCGTCGTCGCGGCGCTCTCACGATAATTCAGACAGACAACGCTGATACAGTTTCCAAGGTTCGTCTTCATTGAAACTAAAACAATCTGTACTATCCTAGACCCAAACTAAGTACACACAGGGTTTTACAATTAATTTTAAAATAACAAAACGTTGCTTCTTTCTTGAGTCTAATTTTTAGGACGCGTGAGTTTTAATAAGCGATTACAAATTTTGTTAGTACGTAGTTAATCTTATTTTGTTATGAAAATGCTTTTGTTCATTGTGATGAAAATTGTCGGGACACTATTTGTGGTTTGATTATGTCAAATCTAGCTAATGTTGGCAATGACGTTATCAAGTCGTGCATGTGCGCAACCTCGGATTAATTCATTACATTGCTCTTTAAGTAAATGAGATTTGTTATATAAAATTAAATTAAGCAAAGTTAGTAATTAATTTTATCCAGCCCAACGCTCGCGCACGGCAGCTGAACTGTAAACTTTCTTTCCGCTAGATTCGAGCCGACTTAAATCCGTTCACTTCGATCCTCATTGCGTCTAAGATAAAGCCATAATTAAGGGCCTTCTCGATCGATTAAGTTAAGCCGAGTTTAAATAGACGTTAACTCCGAGAGAAAGGTTTACTCCGGCGTGAAATGGCATTAGGTTTTCGCGCGTTTTATGCGCCTCTAGACTGCAGACGAGTCGCTAAGAAAGGGGGATTTAATGGGAGATTGACTTAATTACGAACCATCGTAAATTAGCGCAAGTATTTTTGACTGATACTTCTTATAAGGACTTGTTTCAGCAATTTCATAGAATCCACATTTTACATCATTGCTTAAACAAATCCTATAATCAATTGACTGCGTATCTAAGGGTATTAAAAATGAATGTGTAAAATTTGTACCAAAAATAATAGATTTGAAACTTTTAGAATTTTTATTATTGTAATAGTACTAACTACCAATGTATTCTGTCGTGTGGTTTTTCCCGTGCGACTCATCCGATTCCAGTTACAATCATTTCCTATGCAAAATACGTGAAAGAATTGTCTCAAAGTTCACAATGAAAATTTTAACTTCGAATGCACGAGACCGCGATTTAAGTGCTTCTGTTCCACTTACAAAAAAGTGATGTACTGAGTGCACTATCGATAACTGTTAGACAATATTCAAGTATGCAGTTAAAGATTTTAACAACAATTAAAAATAAATTCTCGGACAATTTTTACTACATCGTTTCATTTTAAAATATCGGTACGTTTTTGATAGGGATTAAGGCTCAAATTTGGTGCGACCGAATTATTATATGAAATTATTCTAAACTAAATGTTTAAAATAGTTATTATAATGTACATTGAGGTTATGTATAAACCCTTATAGAACGGTCTATTAAGTATTTTTCTTATCATCTTCAGCCTTTGTCTGCCCATAGCTGGGTATAGGCCTTCCACAATGCCTTAAACAGTACGCGCTCCTCCACCTCCTGCATTCAATGCCTTTGCATTGTTTCCCCTATCGATAGTCGTAATTTTATATCATCGCTTGTTACTGGGAAGTACCCTGACATTCGTTTCCGTTGACGCTATGAATTTCCGTCAACGTAAATGCTATTCGAAATGTCAGTTTGACCTTATGATAAGTGGTGCGCCACCCTCGCGTTCGACAGGCGCGGGTTTGCTCTTTGAAAGGTGCCCTTTATATGATTGCCGTCAATATGCGCTATTAATGTCGCCTATTATGTTTAGATTTTCAACAACAACCAAAATGTTCTGCAATAGGGCTTTGAATAAAATTTGTTTATTAAAATATGTCATTAATTCTCTCACGATTTAAAGGAAGCGTTGTTTGGTTTCAAGTTATTGTTTCATGTTTTTATAAGACTAGACTTAAACATCACGGAACCACTGTCCACTGAGCCTATCACTTTTTTGATACAAGCCCAAAAACGTGTTTTAATCATCTTATATGTATCGAGGTCGAAACCTTGTTTACGTAATATTTCGTCGTCGGCATAAACATAATGTTTGTTTTTTTAAATGTATATTACATACCTTCGATAGCTCAGTTGGTAGAGCGGTGGACTGTAGATGGCACATAATTGAAATCCATAGGTCGCTGGTTCAAATCCGGCTCGAAGGAATATCTTTTTTATATTGGTACTAGGTGAAGTAGTCACTGTTGTGGGTTGCCATAGTAGAAGCTTATAAAGTTAATGTAACAATATATTGTTCCGGTGTTTCGGCAGAGGACCTTCACGGTCAAATATCAAAGAACAGTCGAAGTGGAATTTGCCAATGATAAAGAAGGCATCCCCTATTTACTACATGCTGTTAAGTGGAAGAATTTATTTTCATCTGTACCAAATTTAGTTCTTTTCTTTATGTTTAATATAATTTAACTATATTTGTTAGCTTTCACATTTTTGTAAATGTCGTTAGTTATTTGTCAGATGGTAAACAATTACGTCTTTTGTTTTCTTAATACAAGTTGAAAAATCAAATCAAAAAGATATAAAACAATACACAATCACAATGTTTGTGAAATCATAATATAAATACGTGAAAGAATGTCTACCTTCATTTGTTGTAATTTTAATCAGGTGAATGGCGTACGTGCTTTGACTGCTGTTTGCTGCTTCTTCACTATTAGATAGTCAATGTATATAACTTGCGTAAAAGATGCAGTTAAGTTAAACAGTTAATTCGTGTAGTTTCATCGTCATACCTTCGATAGCTCAGTTGGTAGAGCGGTGGACTGTAGTGTAAATAATTGTTATCCATAGGTCGCTGGTTCAAATCCGGCTCGAAGGACTTTTTTGAATATACATGTTATTCTTTGAATATATCATTAAGAATAAATAGCTCGTCATTACAGACAAGCTGACTTTATTTTCTTACTTGTTCTTTATTGTTAACATAATGTCAATTGTTTTCAAAATTAATAACATTTATCGAATACATTTGATAACAAGCATTATCAAATTGTATTTTTATTAAGCAAACATACTTACTTAGTTCTTAATAAAACTGTAACTTTTTTTCGTCCATTTGAGATGGATTTGTGTTGAACTCTAATAATAAAAAAAGTCCTTCGAGCCGGATTTGAACCAGCGACCTATGGATATCAGTCATTCACCAGCTACAGTCCACCGCTCTACCAACTGAGCTATCGAAGGTATATTCAGTACATTGAAGAGATCGTAATATTCTTGTGAATTATGTAATTTTTTACCAATAATAGAGTCAAAACAAGGTCGGTTGAAATAAATAAACCGGCTCGACTGATGCAACACAAAATTATTTAGAGTGTATTTTTAATGAATTGCAGTTGGTTCTACTATTTTCTTTAAAAAAAAACATATTTTTTTTAAATATTGTTTAGGTTAGTTACCCCTACCGCCTAGGAGATAATACTAAGAAAGCAAAGAGGCTAGTTAAAAACCAGCGCAAGCATGACCTAGACCGTCCCTGCACAAGCTGTGCTGGCCACCATTTGTCGCAGATGTTTGTCTTCTGTCTTGAATACTTAAAAGTTCCGGTTTCTTTGTAATGTAACAATAAATGCTTTTTTCTTTCCTTCTTTCTTATATTTCTATTCGTTGCAATATTTCAATTTAACCTTGTTACCGACTGTATGTATAATATATGCAACTTTCACCAATCTATATACTCTTACGTATTAACTTGTATAACACGTTTATAAACGAAAGTGTAATGATTCGTTGGATGTTGATATCGTACCTTCGATAGCTCAGTTGGTAGAGCGGTGGACTGTAGATGGTTTAAAACTGAAATCCATAGGTCGCTGGTTCAAAT
>JAODUI010000028.1:5438993-5453982 GCA_027563995.1 Papilio gigon
TCCTTCGAGCCGGATTTGAACCAGCGACCTATGGATTTCAGTTTTAAACCATCTACAGTCCACCGCTCTACCAACTGAGCTATCGAAGGTGTGAAAGATATGTTAAAAAAATCGTACAGTTCACATGTGTGGCCTACTTTTCTTAAGTGAAAGGCATTCTCTAGGTCACATGTTTATTTAATTCAAGCCCCTGGTAGTTATTTCGTAGCAAGGCTTTTATCAAAAGTTGTTTAAAATTACTACAGGACGTAGGTACAGTCTATATAGTTTTGTAGGTAGTTGAAAATTGTCTATGACGTTATAACTTCCGCCAATTTATACTGTCAGTTACTATCCATAAGAAAGATACCGCATAAAACATATCGTATAGAAGACGATAGGGGCGCTATGCGATACAAATAAAATAATGTCAGTTGTGTACTTTGACCATTAAGGAATAATTAATTCGGTGCAAAAAATTAAAATGTCCTTCGAGCCGGATTTGAACCAGCGACCTATGGATATCAATTACTTTAACAACTACAGTCCACCGCTCTACCAACTGAGCTATCGAAGGTGCTTTATACATAATGAAACAACACTCACATTACAATTTACATAAACGTAATGAAAGTCGCGTATGAGTTAAAAGTTGTTAGCAGTTATAGCCACCAATTGTCTGATAAACACTTAAGCGTCTTGTCTATGGTCTAGTCACCCCTAATAATAGCGTAGGCTCTGAGCCCCTCGGTGGGGGAATGAGCTCATTATACGTCCCCACCGAGTTCCCACCATCATCAGCTGATGATGATGAAGATGACACACGTCGAATGAAATAACACAAGATTGGTACCCTGACGTCATTCGGGCACCAGGCGCCTTATCTAAGTTGCCGGCTACAATGTGATGAAAACAATCTTAGAAAAGCAGAGCTCTAAGATTAGAAATCAGTGGTTTCTAATATATTAAATAAATACAGACAGACAGCGAAGTGTTGCAGGCGGCTGCAGAACTGTCATAGTCCATGAATTCATACTTACATTAACATATTAATTGAGAACCGTTGCAGGATCCGACGAAGTAAGCTGCTTTACATCGACGAGTAGAGTGACCACGGTCAACGTAATGAAAGGACGAATTGAATTGAATTTTAATAAATATCTTCACTGCTCAACTGTGGACTGTGAGCTGTGATTAAGTTATCATGTTAAAAAATATTTTTTTTTCATTGAAGTTCAATAATTTTTCTAGAACCTTTATATATATTTCGCGAATTTATGCCTGTCTTTCGGTTAAAATTAAAGTGAAAAATTGAAAAGTTATTACTTGATTTTTTTCACTAATTTATTGTCACTTCTTATTTTATACATTTACAGTACTTTGTGATGTTATTGTCATTTAAAACTTTATTGATTCTCCATAACTAGATATTCTTTGCGAAATGAAATTGCTGGAACTTTCCTTTCAAATTTCACAATCATGGTAATCTTAATCGAGATCCGCACCTGAGATTGGAGAATATTCTACACTCGCGTTCACGTGTCCCGCAGAAATTGATTGTGACGTCACAAGAGACATCTATAATGATACGTGCGCACTATTGTTTTCAATACAATATCTTTGACTTAACCGGACACCTTATCACTTAAAAAATAAATATTACATGACTGTATTTTATAATAACATATAAATTTTATCACTGTGTTGTATAAAACAAAATCCAGATATTGCTTTATACGGTCTGGAAAGCTTAATTTCTGACTGGCTGTCCCTCGGAATTCGTCCAAGTGTACTTAAAAAACAACTGTACAGTAATCAAAATGCTATTCCAGATCAATTATTAAAACAAATGTTAACTCACAAGTTAACAACGAGTTGTTTATTTTTCTTCGTATTGTATTGTGACGTCTATTGAAATCGGTTGCTTTCAATAGATAAGCTTGTAATTTCTATAGATATACACATTTGTATCAAACTCTGCCTTTCTTCCGCTGAATGTCGGCGACGTTCAACTATTGTGTCGGCAGACACACGTCACTTCTAACTCGGGCGACAGTTGCCAACAATAAGCCGAGAACGAAACTATTTAGCGAAGTTTGCTCCGTCAATAGAGGGCGCCACCTCGACGGGAAGGAATAATTCATTTAGCGAGAGTTAACCCGCGAATTCTGTTCTTCAAAGCTCTCCCGGGTGCGCCTGTCGTACAAATATGTAGATTTATTCTTGTTTCCTTAAGTTTGCTCTTTGGTTCAGTTTCTATTGTGTTATATTATTAATAATTAAAACTTCTTTTTTATTTTTTTAATCACTTTATAGTTAATACTGGCAATCCTATTTTCTTCTGCAGGTTTTATTTAGACTGATAATATTTATCTTTTTAATAATGTTAGAAGATTTTGGTTAATTTACTAATATCTCTCATGTCAGTGTAATTAAGCTCTGGGCTTGTTTTAGAATATGGTCCATGTCAATAGTCAAATGGGAGGAACTCTCGACCGTCTGTTCGGGAATTCGTAATCTTAACCGTTAGCCATTGGCGTTTCAATATTATTTACTATTATGTTAATCGTTGTTCCATAGAGAAAGATATCAATTGCCTTCTTGATCTTTGAGTTACTTGGACTTGGTAATACTTTACAACAATAGCAAGCTTATTTTGTAACTGTCTAGTATTGTGTAACACTACGAGAATGGTAAAGCCCAGTTAACGTGGCAGGCTCGGCTCTAACCCACCCTGACGCTCACTTAATTACGTTGGATTATAATATGACACTTTCGCTGGCACTCCGATTTAAACATGACTGATATGGATTACATATACGTTTTAAAGGATTATTCCAAGTTGATATTTAAAATTTAATACTTTATATATGCGGACAAAATCTTATAACTTTGACATGTGTTTAGTTAATTTTTTGTGCATATTAATAAATTTATTTAATTTAATTTTACTTCTTTAATATGTTTTAATATGTCGTCGATTAAATAGAAAAATGACATTTTTAGAAATTTTAAAAATATTTCATTATTATTTAAAATACAATAAAAACTTTAAAAGTTTGTCTTTTCATAAATGTACATTTTCAATTCTGCCATTTTTCTATTTAACCGATGATATACGACAATACCTTGGTACTAGCCTTGTTAGGAAGAAGCCTTTCTAATTCTTATACTACTTATAATAGCGGCTTCACTCACGTATACAATGATGTAGGTACCGTCTAGTTTCGAATCTAGGTCCTTCTTTACAGAGAGAGAACTATCTACTAACTTCTTATTCCTATAAAAATGTGGTACCATATAAAATCATTATAAAATTCTGTTATTGAGTATAAGTAAAAAATCGACTTATATTATAATTAAAAAAAATACATTGTATGCCATTAATCATATTAATGTAAACGCAAGTACATACAAGTTTGTTAGGGTAATAATAAACATTTCAATTTATATTCAATGACAATGTCCCGTCATAGTTATATTAATCAAAGTGGGAAGCTCTAGCCGCGGAGACGTCGGCCCTTTTTAATTATACCAGTAATGATCATTTTTCATTTTAAATTGCCATTGTCACGCGGCGCGCTTGCATTCTACTAATCACCATTATTAAGGTAAACATTTATGTCGGAGCTTGTATGTTTTGGTCGAATATGTGATGTGATTATACTTATGTTTTAATAACAATAACTTACTTGTTTTTTTAATGATAAAAGTCCCTATAAAGGTATAATGATAATGGTAAGGTATTAAAATGTGAACTAGAATTAAGAGCAAATACAGTGGGATTTTTTTAACACCTTCAGCTCCAGACCCTAAGTGACCGTTTAAAGAAAATACTATGTTTATTGTGTACTGTTGTGTGTGAAAAGGATATACATGGATGGCGCCTGAGGTATGATTTTGGATAAATTAAAGCGTTTCTTGATATGGCTATTAATTATTTACTTAATTACTTTGGTTGTGAATTAGACACACGCTCCGCCGAGATCCCAGTTACATTCCCAGGGAGGCCTTAGCGGTATCCACGCTAGGAACTAGGAAACTTGGCCGTGCTAAAGAAACCTAGCGGCGCTCAGTAGCGGCCGACATGAAGACGATCTGGTTTCATTGGCCCGAGACCAAGCGCAGAGTCCAGGACAGACCGATCTGGCAGCGCACTGTGGACGCCCTCTGCCCCGCTACAGGGATGTAGGACCTTAAGTTAAGTAAGTCTATTAGTTACTTGTTTCTCTGAATTGTCAATGAAACTCAGTGTAAATCGGCTTTAACTAATATTTGTATTCAAACCGTTATGCATTTAAATATCGAGAGTGCAATAAAAGTAAGTACAAGCCTCAGCGAACAATAAAATCGGATGTCGCGTAGTGTGAAGTCGGCCTATCTGCTTGTATCTGTTTGGTGTCGGGTTTAGTGACGTCACTTCGCTTTCACGTCACGAGCTTGAGCCCGCGCACTGAATGCCTCTCGACGACGAGACGTGTCGCCACTGGAGCCGGTACAGTGTTGTGCCGTTTTATCGACATACATTTTTAATGTTTTTTTTTTTCGGTGCTAAATAAATTTCCGTCTTAATACCTACAGAGACATAATGAACATTTTATAGATTTACAACTAGGAAAGCAATTATCACAATGATAAATGCTACTTTATAATATTTTTCTATTATTATTATTATTACGTATTATTACTTAGTTTATGTATACCATTAGGTCTTGAAATACGTGTCACATTTGACATTCCACTAAACTCGTAAAGCATCTGTTACTTACATCTAGACTTAAAAAGTAAATAAAAAATAATATTAAATTTAATTATCTCTACTTAGATTTATTTGCTATATATAGAATATTATAAATCGATATCGATAAAAGAACATCCCTTTATCTTTCCGTCTTGTATGTCTGCCCTGTAAAACAACACCACCTGATACCATTACGCTATTATAATATTTTGCTACTTTGCCTGCTGATGTTTTCTTGACGACGCAGTGAATACCAAATTCATGTACAGCCTTCCCTGTCTAAAACTCGCAGGTTTGAATCCGTTACGAAATTTATAAGCATTTGTCTTTTGGTATATGATATTGGTTTTCTTTGCTCGATGTCATAAACCTTTTTTTTTTTATTTTTTCGGGGGATTTTTTTTGGCAACATTAGTTTTCCATTTGATATCAGATATGATTTAGGATTTGTTATTCATTTTATGTTCTATCGAGAGAAGGGAACCGAACCTGATTCCTTCGAAATTAAAATGAGGAGGTATACAATGAATGTCTTCTGTGTTTCGTTAAATTACAAAAGAATTTATCCTCCCAACGATACATTGCACGCGACCGCAAAAAAGCTATGCCACAAAACAAACTTAGAAAACTAAAAACATTTGTTGTGCTAGGTTTGTATTTGAATTCACACTTTAGAAAACAAATATTTTTATCGCATAGAACAAAAATCTAGGCATGCGTTTCCGCGCAAACCGTTTACTTTTTATTGTGAGGGTTCGAAATGTGAATCTGGTGGTTGAAGGTTTTTATTTTTTTTGATTTAAAATTGCATTTTTATATTTGGAACGCGATCCGCGGCCGACGCGCCGCGTGACAAATACGCGGCCCGCTCCCATGAATGACAATGCGAGAGATGTTTTTATAAAGACGGGCCGATTTTTATTTTTATGCGAAAGAAATTGTGGCCCATAAAAATTGTGTCGAAATGATGACTGTTATTTTTCACTGTCTGAGCGCGTCATTTTATGAGGCAATTGACAAAAGGTGATACCTTTTTGCATTTGTATTAGAGAGTAGGCAGCGGTTTAAACGGAAATCGCATGAATTTTTCAAAAGAATTTAAAATGATTTTTAAATAAAACAAAATTGTTCTTCTAAACAAAAGTTCAGTGCACATCATGTCAATATAATATTTAGTTCTAAACGAGAAGTTATAGTATATCTTTTAGGGATATTAGAAATACAATTAAAAAAAGAAAATAAAACAATTGCCGACTTTTGAATAGCAGTTCTACATTATAGATAGTCCACCAGTATTGTAATTCGGCTTAACGAAGCACCGCTGTGCTGTCTGAGATGGAAGCCATATTAAGCTTGTTTCACTGAGCCACCCAACAATTTGAACTGAGCGCAGCTATGCCCGGAATGTGCTCACATGACGCAGGTATTACCCTGGACGCTCGCGCACGGAAATGTTTTGTAATACATTATGCAGGTACTGTTACACAGCAATAAAAATAGCTCGAAATCCTAAATGGTCTTGAAACAGCTAAAGTAGTGAAAAGTTAAATTGTCAACATTGGGTTAAAAAAAAAGTGATATTATTTAAAGGAAATATCGTAAAATATTTACGTAATTGCCAGATTTTTATAATTTTGTATTAGAATTGTATTTATTAATACAATTTTTTAGCATGAACACTTTTGTTAGTGACTGTACGACTGCATATTCCTAAACCCCAGTGGATACATTTGATTAACCTGACTAGACAGGCTTCATTGATTTACCGTTTGGCATCTACTTTAATCCTAAGCTATTAGCTATCCGATAACCCACTGCTATACGAAGTTAAGCCCCCGTCGCTACACGCGAATAGATACATGTATTAATAATTCTTGTTTAGTAAATAAATAAGAACAATTTGTCTTAATTTTCGTGAAGCATAAAGGGCTGGGAATGCATTTTTAGTTACAGTTATTTTAAATTAAAGTTATTTATATTAGACGAGGTCGATGTCCAGCAGTGGACCAACAAAGGCTGATGATGACGTTTTTTATGTAAGTGTATAATTCAATGTCGCCCTTTATAGTTTTATTATGGTTGGTATCAATGCTTGGACAAAGTTTTATATCATAGAAATTATAGCAAACTACACAACATGTTTAGAAACTAAAGCTAATGCAGCTAATTCTATTGTAAATATTGCGCTAAGCATTCCATCAAACAAGGAGACACAACTTTTCTACGTGTATAGGCTTAATTAGTTATCGACGATATATTACGCAGAAATAGATTATTGCTCGGCGAGGGCAAAAACAAGCCATCGACGTCGGACGTTAATCGCCCGTTCGAGGCGAATTATTCACTGGCACGCGTTGCACTGAATCCTCCACCCTGCAAACCCCTTGTACAACTACCCTACAGTCGCACCTATGCATACACAACACATTAACCGAATTTCAATCTAATGTCAAACCTTTAAGATTCATATTCCGTTGACCGCGCAACTAAGTTACACTGAATGGGCCTATCGATTATCGTTTAACTAATCCAAGCCAATATATTCTCTATTTCCCAATGAATAAAATTAATTCCCTTTTAAATTCAACGTATACGACCGTTTGGAAATGTGTACTGTGGCAATATGAAACACTATTTTTCATTGTTTTAATTTGAATTCTATGCAATGACAATAAGGTACGAAATCGCTTGATAATGGGAAACGATCTACATTTACGTTTATTTCTGTATATGCAATATGGGATAGCATTTATTATGCCAATATCAACAGCCACAGTTGCATTGGACAATTAATTATTTGTAAACAATAGCGGAGAGCGATTTACGTGACGTATTTGAAATTCGCGGCGCGGGTCGTGCGTGGACATGAATAGGGGCATTATGCCCTCACTTTACACTCTGATTGATTGTAAACATCGATAGAGTTACTGAGTACAGCGCCCAGAGCTCAGGTGACTGTGACGTTCCGAAACAGTTTGCTCTCTGCTAGTCTCTTATATCATTAATGCGAAAGTTTAGTGTTGTAGAGTTATTTCTTTAAAACGTATTTATACCGTGCGAGCAGAATCTACCTACCTTGAGAATGTGCACGGCACCTACAAACTAAAGTTTAGGAGCTCGAAGAGAAATATTAATTGATTATAATTCTTATAGTATAATAAAAATAAGATGAAACGTTTGTTTGATAACTTCAAAATCTAAAGGCTAAACGAATTTGTTAATTTACTGTCTGAATTAGTGCACAAGTCTTTACCATTATTTTTTTAATTGCACGTGAAACAAGTCGCATAATCTAGTTTATAGATAAAAATGTGCATCGTAACTTTAAATATAAAAATAGTTGGAGTGCGTAGAGCCGGAGGCAGATCGGCGCGTCTGATGGAGCGTGCATTCCGCTCGGTGGAGCGCGAAGATACCGCGATAGTGCGCTTCACTAGCTCACTGTGCAGGAGGTACTGCGTCATCTACAAATCGATCACTTGTAAAGTTAACTATTAGCTTTCACTGCGGTAACACACTTAAATTATATATTCTCTCAGTTACATTTTTCTTTTTAGAACAATGGGGAATACGAAATAATTATCATGGAGGGTCATCACAATATCTATTCTTCCATACATCTCTGTCAGGCGTCATATCTTCCTACCCACTCACACACTTCCTACCCATATCCTCTTTCACACAATCGAATCACACCTTCTTCGGTCTTCCGCTACCTTTCTAGCCATCATCTTCTTGTTTATATGTTCATCATCTCTTCGTATAGCATGTCCATACCACGATAGCCTTTTGCTTCTCAATTTAACTATTACTGGCGTTACTTACAAACATACATTTTATCCATTTTCGTCACACTACTCACCCATTTTTGCATGACATTTAAGTATCCGATACTTATTATTTATAAAATTTCGTAGTGACATTTAGAATATACCATTTGGTAATTATTCGTTAAGTTTTAAGTTTTACCTGTTTGTTATTTAAAGAGTGTCATTATTTTTAAATAATATAATAATTTTCTATACAGTATGTAGCTACTGCTGTTTAATTTAGTTACCCTATGTCAAAATATTAACTGTTTTAACGTGTAAAAGTTACTCGTCTGCGAGTCCGTATCCTTTACGAAGGCCCTCGACACATCTGTCGCCCAAACAAAACTCGAAACGATACTTGAATTAAATTCACTCGAAATGAATATTTATAAAGGCGCCAACAGTTAATCCGCTATTGTTACAATTTTCACTCATCTTGACGGATGACGTCAGAACAACGCGAGCCTCTTGTGTCCGTGATTGTACACAATAAACACACCAAATACACATGCAACGTCAGGAAATGAGAACTGATTAGAAATTAATTAGGCGAGAAATTTTAATTACTTATGGTCTTAGATATAATTTTAAAACATTGCCCAAATACCATTACAAAAATGTTTAAATTTGAGGTAGAAATATTTTGCCTTTTTGGTCTTTTGTATTTTAAAAAGAATGTCAAAATTATAATTTTACTCAGTATTATAAATAAACGTTAATTGTGATATTCGAACAGTTTTACGAAATGACCAATTAACAATTAGAATACGAATTCAAATATTCCACTTTCAAATTTCTTTTTTTTTTTTATAATTTGTTAAATTGTATTCGGCAACCTTATTGTACGGACACTAAGCTCTGCGTTCGTCTTGAGGAATTAGCGAACAATAGAGGCTTGGCATCGACGCCTCTTTGCTGTTTGTTTCTAACGTCTTTATACAATACCCTTTAATACTTTTTAAGATTCACAGTTTAATGAAAGCACTGAAGTCTTTATACAAACAAAGCTTTACTTGAGCTTTTTATTGAGTCAAATTACTGAGTTTCTTGGAAAGTTCAAACAGTATCACATACAAGTTCCAATTTTTAAAGATCATAAAATTTGTGCGACATATAAAAAATCATCAAAAACTTTAAAATTCTATCTATGTGGAAATTATATGTTAATCCACTAATGTAGAGTTCGAAATAGACGCAAACCACACGCCGTAATGATATTTAACCAATATTTGACCAGCTGCTTTGAAGTATTCATCAAATGAATGCGTTTAGTTCAATTTACATCGCTCTATAAATAAACTCGGTTACAATTCAAATTTCAGCTCTAATTTCATATCTAGTTTTAAGTATGTTTTAATTAATACTTTATACTGTTATTATGTGGTACCATGATTAGATTCACTTTGAATGTATGTAGAAATCTTTGGAAAACGGATAAGGTCTTTGTATAAGCAAGCGCCAATAGCTTAATGGTTAAGGGTACGAATTTCCGATCACGTGGTCGAGAGTTTGATTCCCGCCATCCTATTATTGTAAACCATATTCTAGCTCGAGCCTAATGTTTAGTTGGTATACTAAAATACATTAGAAGATTAACAAAAATCTGCTAACACATTATAATAAACATTAATGTACGTTTGTTCGTATTCAGCTGTAAGTTGTCCCCCCTACTTAAGTGTGGGCAAAGTGTCGTCGACATAGATCGATGTGCGGACCGCAAGTCACCGCCGACAGCCTAGCTAAGTGACTGATTGCAGGGACAATACCGACGTAACTTGTGTCTCTTGGCCTTTGCTTACGGGATTATTTTGACTAAGGATAGGTTTCATAAGTTTAGTAGATATGTATTTAATAATCTTTTTTTTTGTTTATTACTATTTAAATAATAATCGATATTTGTGTGTTTGTATTTATGTTCTCATACAGTTATTGATCATTTGTTAAGTTTATAAAATTCAGAGGCACCGGCTAAGGATTGTAATTAAAAAAAATGAGAATAAGAAACTAAAAAATCAAGTTTAATTAAACTTTTGCTTGCTATATGGCATTAATTTGATATTTAGAGTTATATTAATGTAAGTAATATAATATTTGTAAATCACAACTTATCGGCCAACAGATCGACGGACGAGTCGGTAGCGTAGTGACGGCAGACGACGCGCGGGGCCCAAGTGGCGTAAATAATTGATAAATTGCCACAGAGCTCCCCGAAGTGACCCGAACCCAAACTTGGAATTTACGACCATTTAATTGTAGCTTAATTCCCGAACTAGTCTCGGCTCGTGAAATATAGTTTGCGAAAGCGCGCCCGCTCTGTTGTCACGTGATACTGTTGTTGGAGGACAATATAATCTGTGGCACTTGTTCGCAAACTACGAGTGTACTATAAAGCTGTCAAAAGTAGATTATAATTTACGTTTAAAACTGTTTGTATTCTGTTTTGACTCGAAGCTTGAATTAGTGTAAGATTAATAAACTGAAGAATTAAACAACAACATTAAAAACACTTCAAGAAATATGTAGTATTGAATTTAAAAAAAAAATCAATCTAAAATATCCAGACTCTTGCTTAATCATGTCCAGTTTACTGGAGGTCCAAGGTTCATAATAAAATCGGATGTTATAATTCAAGTTTGTAGTTAAAAAGTCAAGTTATAATTCGTTTTTAGTTTCGATGTAAATTGATCGTCACAGGCTGCGGTTTAATAACTGCAGGGAGGTCAGACACACACGTACATACAGAACGTTTAGCGGTAATTGAATCATCATGACCTCGCCACCGGCGGTGGCATTTCAATAAACGTAATATTTGATACCAGTCTACATATGATTACATCGAATGAAATTAAATATTAATAAAACTTATTTACCGTCAAATCTTTGTTACTGTATGTATATTTAAAATCATTGCCATTAATATTGTTAATGACATACATTTTTAAAGAAAAAAAATAGAAAATAATTAAATTATAGACAAACAAAAAAAAAAGTACAATCTTATGACAACAAATATAAAGGTATATATAATAAAAGACAGCAAGCTCAGTGTGAGCAGCAACAAAGCATTTATTTCTTAATAAGGTTGGACTCTCATTGCCTAATGACGAATCAATCCATGGTCATTATACCTGCTTTTTAAAGCGATGATACTATAGTTTATTTCGTGGTTACAATTAATGGTTTAAGATTTTATGACCAAAATTTTATGTAGATTCAAAAAGAGAATAAGAGCGTTAGTTGCGCGGGACGTACAACAGATGCGGGTGTACAGTCGAGCGCGAAATCCCACTCGGAGCTCCTATTTTGAGACTAGTGTTAATTATCATTGGATGCGGTATAATGTACATAGGCTGTATAAATATGTAAAATAATTCTTGAGAAACTGATTCATGTCAGAGCACTATCAAACTTCAACATACTAATTAAAGGTGTTTCGATTTTTGTCAAAGTTTTTAGAACTAATACAATACGCTTAAAGCTTCTACTAGTACTGTTGATTTTTTTACAGCCTTCAAGTGTATTACGTGGTATTGTGTGCCAAGTTACAACACTTATTTTCATTGAACTATAATTGTTTTTTGTGTAGGTTGCCTAATACAGTAGATAAAGTAATAAAAAAAAGTATGACACCTTGTCAATGGACAACGTACCTCGGTGTAGTAGTGCGTAAACTACCTTATCATTAGTTTCCACTTCAATTCTGAAACGAAGTCGGTCCCTTTCGTTCGTCCCTTTGTGTTTGTGTAGTTAAATTAAGTTGAAAATTTATTCCATATCAGTAATGCTGTAGTCCCCCCCGGCTCCGTGTCACCGTCCAAATTATAATTTTAAGGGTAAATTAATATTCTAACGACTTATTGCATAAGTTTTTGGCGACGATCAATCTGTGCGTGACAAAATAATATTCATATTAGTTCTAGTTTACGGATTGAAAATAATTGATTACTTCAACTATTTTTAGGACTTTAAGTTTGTATTCTAACATTCTACCATCGGATATTTAGACACACGGCAGGTCTTCACCCCTTCATAGTCGATGTGCCGCGCGTTCGAACGAAACGATTTGAATCTTCGCTCATTGTGCGCACCGCAAAGGAGTGGAATAAGTTGCCGGCATCAATGTTCCCGCCCGAGTCCGATTTGGGGGCATTAAGAGTAAAGTGAATGGGCACTTACTAAACTAGCTCGTACCATATTTCGACCACATCATCACTTGGCATCAGGTGGGATTGTGGTCAAGCGTTAGTTTAGATTTCATTAAAAAAGTATTAAATTTCAGAAGGAACAACTGTTAGTTGTTAAAAAATCTATAAAGTGATTATTTTATTTATCAAAAATCTCAGTTGGTTAAACCCTACTAAGGTAACATAGTACTTAACTTAAGTTGTTGACTTTACACTCCAATTCTAAAGACTAACCAATCTGAAAGAAGTCGAAGATAAATTACAGGTAATTTTTTTACTTGGTTTGGTTTGGTTAGGGTAAAATATTTTATCAAACGTTGACAGTTTCATGCACGTTTGTTTCAAGCCTAATATTTCCTAGTATTGGCTAATGCTAGACAATATTGGGCTAGAAAATCTCGTAAAAATCTGTTTAAACAGTTCTTCTTTTAAACGTTCTTAGTGACTATTTATCGACACTGATTGTGACAGTCTGTAAATAAGGGAGAGTATATTAATGAAGCAAAAATGACAATCGCACAGGACGATGTTAATTTGCATCCGGAGTGCTGCGAGTGAAGGTTGCGCCGCGCCGGGCAACGCCGGGGTCTGGCGCGTCACCGTCAGCGGACGAGGGCTCACGCATGCCTTGCCTTGCGTACACTCGGCCGACCATCATACTATACCACCATTTCATTATTTGAATTTGGAATAAATCAGAATAAAAAATAACTTTATTTTGATTTTGTAAGTAGTCAATTATCTAACCAACTTCAACGACTCTGAAAATTTTTCGTAATGGTTAACGTGAACGGACGTATGTGAAATGTGACACATTTAAAGTTAATATGGAAAAGAAGTACAAAGATCTATTTTTGATAAAAAAAAAACTTTGGTTATAAATTATACTATTGCCGTGAATTAGTACATGCATGTTGTTATAGCAGTACGGTATCTTATCACAATTCTCTTTGAAATTAAACAATTAAATCGCAACATTGAACTGAACATATTAAATGGACTTAAACGAAATATCTTCAGTGTTTTGAACGCCATCAATTGTCAAAACGAGGGTATAAATTAGAGCCCCCTCCCGGAGCCCGGGGCTGGAGGCTCGGGGCTCGGGGTTCGGGCAGTCGAGATTAATGTTAGTATTAATCGAGTGACCGCTACAGAGGCCACCCGTTAGCCCGCCACCTTGCCGGCACGCGACCAAGCTGCTCGGTGAGATATGTCTATTGATACAGCCACGGTACGACATCCACCCGCATACTTGAAACGTGATATCAATTATTACGTTGTCACTTAGTTAGCCCTGGGAAAAACTAAATCATCCTTCGGTATTTTTTGTTTGATTTTCTAGACGTCCATAGCTACACTCTGTTGTAGAAACGGTCCCGTAGAACTTCGTAGCAATGCCCGTAGCTGTATTAATTATAGTAGGACGTTGTAAAGTTCCCATTGAATCTTGTTTTACGCGGCTTTCAGTCATTCAATAATTTATTAGAATTATCTGAGAAAAATGACACTTCCGACAATTGTAGTATCGGAGACTTATTTCACATCTCCGAATTATAATCGCTGTATACTTTACCATTAAAAAAATTGTAAGATTTTTTTTCCCAAATTTAGAAAATAGAGTTAGGCCCCTCCAATAACAGCAGTGTAAGTGTAACAAACGCCCGGATAGCGCACTCGCCGCCACTACAGTGGCACAATGACATTTAGTGTAATTAAATTTCGCCGACAAACCCTATTTTATCGTCGGATTATTTGATCAAAGGGCTAATCGAGTTCACATACCTACAGTTTAGCCAAAGATAAACTTGCGACATGCGGGCAGTTGCGCGTGTTTAACTAATGACCGAGTCATGGGGGCGGCGGGCGGCGGGCGACGGGCGCCGGGCACTGGGATGGGTAGGCGCGCGGGCCGGCGATATCATTAGCCACAGATGCCGCTACCCGATGCCCGGTATAAATACATTAAGTGTGCCGTCAAACTGTTAAAGCCCGGTTAAAACGTTGTATCGTATGTTGCATAGATTTTACAGAAGCGCCTATTTCGTGCGCGCTCATTTTGAGATCAGACCTTAGTGTCTGTTTGTAAGCGAGAACTTTTACTTAAAGTTTTACATTGCTAATTAAATTGTCATTCGTTTCACTTATACTATGACTCCATAGATCAGCCTAAGGGTTAATTTTTACAGCGTAACATGCTTCATCATCATCATCATCATTATCAGCCTAATGAAGTCCACTGCTGGACGTAGGCCTCCCCCATCGACTGCCACGAT
>JAODUI010000028.1:5454082-5469537 GCA_027563995.1 Papilio gigon
TCATCATTATCAGCCTAATGAAGTCCACTGCTGGACGTAGGCCTCCCCCATCGACTGCCACGATAACCGGTTCTGCGCCGCCCGCATCCAGTGGGGTGGTGGTGCTAACATGCTTAAATTCTATAAAATATTCTGTGTCTTTAACATTTTTAATCATTTTCGCACCCGAACCGTCGTAGCGTCGGAATCAATAAACAATGAAAAACATCGGCCACTCCGCGGCTGTATTGCTCCATAAAATTCTATAAAGCCAATAAAATTCGTGCTCGGCGTTAGAACGTCCGCATAAAATCTCAAAGTACATAAACATATCATAAGAGGGGATGTAGACCGAGTTATCCTCACAAAGAAACTTTTTAAAGGATAAACGTCGGTTTCCACAGATGGTTATTTTATACAGCGAAGCCGAGATAACGGGGCTGGCGTTTACCTAGCTTTTAGGTACGGTATTCATTCGTTTATATTTTTGGTCGTAGTCGTGTCACGCATAATGTCTTTAACTTAAAAACTTGTCGCTATCGTACGGTTTTAAGCGCACGAAATTGTTATAACAGCCTTATAGTATAACAGTTTTTTTTATGCAATTCACTTCTTAATTTGAACAGTGTGATAATATATAGTTTAAAACTTGAAGTAAGTAATTTTTTCACACTTAAACAAAAATCAAATCTATGCCGTAGTTACTGAGATCAACAAAGTTTAAAAGTTTATACATTCCATAATAGTATAAATAAATCTATTTAAAAATCAACGTAAAATGTTATTTACTATTAGTAAACAAAGTTTTTTTTTACTTTTTATTACGTGTTTATTTTAACATAAGACAAATTTATTTTCCTTTATGTAACTAAACTTTGATTGTATCGTCTCGACACAACATAAAACATAATAAAGATTTGATTATTTATAACCACCATTGCTGTGAGTTTATTGCGATATAAATTGGCGACTAGATATGATTTATCAACTCATCATTCCTGGTTAGGCGTGAGTAATGTTCCGCCCTGTATTACCACACAACAGACATTACTACACAGTGTTATTATATTGACTTGTACTTATTATACCGAATTAAAAAAAAAAGCTTTAGTTAGGCGTATTAAAAGTTAATTAGTTTTGCTGTTAATGATAATAAGAAAGTTTTATAAAATTATAAAGTATCTTCCTTATAAACTTATTGTGTTTGAATAACCTATACTATATTAAACTCAATTAAAATTGAAATATACCGTACTTCCGTAGCGTAAGCGTAAATCTCAAAGGCCGGCAACGCATCTGTGGTTCCTCTAGTATTGCGGGTGTCTATGGGCGTCGATGATCGCTCTCGTGACCCCGCTGCTCATTTGTCCCCTTCTCGTATAACAGAAAATACTTTAATAAACTTAAACAGTATGATTTAATCGATCGAAATTAATTCAAGTAAGAACAACATAAAACATATTACCTATCTACCGCGTTGGGGACAACCGCCCTTTGCGCAGATATCGCTTGGAATTGAAATGGATCGGATTGGAGAGTCCATCCATCACTCGATCTTCTATCTAATGGTTTTTTAATAATTCCACTTCGGACGTTCGACGTCCGCCTTCATTAGAAAAAAGAAGAGTGATCGAGTGCCGATTGTTCGCAATATGACAGTCAATTGACGGTTTGCCGGATAATTGAATAATATCACGGGGCGGGCATAATGCGGTGACAGGTGAAATGTCTGAAGGCACATCATACTTGCAGATACGTTTATTATTTTGTCACTGTTATATCAGGTATTCTTTGCTCTGTAACGTTCTACTTTTAAAATTAAATAACACTTTTTTTTTATCTGTTGAATATTCGTAATGAAACAAAAAACTCGCGTAATTAACAGCTTAATATAAATATTAAAAGATAAAAATTTCAATTGTAAACCGTGGGTATTTAAGAGTAAAGATATGAAAATATTTGTATACACATAAAACGTATTTTTCTTTATAAATACGCGCGATGATAATATACATAGTTAAAACAGAAAAGAAATGTGCAAATAAAATGCCTTTTTAATAGTAAGGACAACGTTTCTTTAGTCGAGAGAATTCGCGACTCCTTTGTGTTCCGTTTGTAATAAATATGTTTTATTTGTCATAAGCGGAAGGTAAGACAATAAAGGAGGTAAGACTGGAATGCGCGGGGCGCGAGGAGGGAGCGGGCCAACAAAACTCGCTCGCCCGTTGACCGCAATAAACAACGGAAACTATGCGCGGTCACCTTTATTATTTCATGCAAATGGCCAAGCTTTTGAATAACGATATCGCTTTGTTTGATAAGTGCGGTAGAGATTTTGAACGTTGAAAACATCGCGAACTTAATACATAGTAAAGATACGCAAAAGAAAACAAAATTGAATTTTTATTGGTTTCATCAGGAGAAATTTATATCATATTACCTTTTGCATAAACTAAATATAATTTAATTAAATCTCCTCCAATAGAGATAACTTACAATTCAAACTCTTTTTAAGTCGCTTCTCTCGAGTGAAATGCATATTACAAGCTCACACGATATGAAACATTGTTATCTAAAATGCGTCATAGAACGTCTATATATCATCTGTAAACGTTACAAATAACCACAAAACGGCGCGTCATTAAATAATATAGTCGAGATAAGTATAGATTAATGTGGTTTTTATATGATACGGGCTTTCGAAACTCCCCTTGAGGGCATTAAAAAAGCGGCACCGCGCGATGTATGCGATTCCAAATTGTGATACTCAAAATGTTATCGACGAACATAGAATGAGCGTGTATACGTAATGTGCCTTGAAAATTGTTAAATATATCACATATTTCAAGACTAAGCTTAAAACGTGAACGCTTTACTAAATTTTTTAACAAGACGTCTACGATATAAACTACAATTTAATATTAGAAAACCTTTATTACGTTGAAGTATGACTTGAATTTTAATCGGTCCGGTTGCGAACCCGTGGCTATTACCAACATCTAAGCCTTCAGCAAAATTGCCGTATTTTATAGTGTAATAAATTTGTGTGCATCTTATTAGAATTATTTTAAAATGTTCAATTTAGAATTGTATGTGACCGTATTTGAAAGTATGAGGAAATCGCATTACCTAAGGGTACGTCCACAGAAAGGGCCAGCATCTGCGCATCTGCGCAGGAATCACCCGGTCACTAGAATATTGTTTTCACTATATTAGAAACGTGATCGCAATTTTTAAGGGCGAAAAAATTCTATTTGAACTGTGCTTTCCTGACGTTGGCCGTATTTGATTATACGTCGGGTATATTTATTCCCTTTTACAGTGTTATAAAGTGAGCGGATATGAAGAGTTTTACGACACAGAGTGTTCAATTTACATGCAATATTGAAATATCGACGGGCGGTTTAAAATTTTAGTGAGCATCGTAATATCTGGACGTCCGGTCGATTCCTGTAATTAAATCAAGTTGACGAGCCATTGAAATGTCGATGTGTTTGACTGGCTTTAATTTATTCTGTTTAAGTGCATCTGATTTAATTGTGACCGGTGGCATTGAGCCGGCGATGCGATATTTATTGAAAACTAGTGGTTGCCTGCGGCTTCGTCGGGGAAAATAAAAATAGCCTATGTTACACGTACAACCTTGCGTTAAAAGTCTCGTTAAGAATCCAGGCAACTGACACACGAAAAATAAAGTTAGCTAGAAACTTTTTTTTTTACGTTACGTATAGACACTCCAATTTGATTAAATGTATTAATTACTTATTACATCCACAACATAGATTATCGTTGAACAAGTTACATCCCATATAGTAGAACTAAACCAAGGAACATTGCTTTAAGGTAACAATTAACTTAATTTTGATAGAACGTCATCGTTTCACGCCCAAGTAACTTAGTTTTTGATAAGTACTTGTATGACAAGATATTTAAGTTAAATAAATTGAACAATAGTTGCTTATTAATATAATCTAACAAGTTAACAAGAATACACGTATATATGTGTACAAATAATTTATACGACGTTAAGTTTCGTTGATTCAGTTGTTCTGGCCGGAAATTAACTGACTGATAACAAGTATTGTCTTGACGATGTTAAGGGCTACATTATCGTTACAAACGTTTCGCAGGGATATTATACTAGATTTTGCCTGCGGCTTCGTTCGACGAATTAAATAGAAAACAGAGTATGGTAACTAAGCGTTATTGTAGATAGTAATCCACGAGTATCTCTGTGCTAAATTACATCCAAATCCTGGAGTTACCTGCTAACAAATATCAATGGCACCGTCTTAACTTTCTCAACTGTAATATTAGTAAGATTAATCTATTTTTAGTTTTATGTAGAATTTGGTTCACCTGCGCTCCCTAGCCATTTACCTTACCATGCTTTGTTTATCGACTTTAGAACGTAGGAAAAATAGCATCTGCATGGTTTGCGTCTTACTACATTTTGCCATGAGCTAAACCATACAGTAGTTCTAGGATGTTTTAAATAATAGATTTACAGCTGTTGAAATAATCAGTGTCCGATAGTTAATTGGCCTATACTGACGCAGATTAAGCATCAAATAAATACACGAAAACATAGTTTCAAATAATTTAGCAGTGTAGACTGTATGGAAGTTTGGTCTTTTGCTTTATTGCATTAAAGCTACTAAGTAATGTCGAAATTGAAGCAACAAAAACAAGAGCCGGTTGACTTCCGGTCGCCGCGCTCGCCGCAGGAAGTCGTTTGCAGTTCCGTTCTCTTAATACCACTGCAGGAAATTCCCGCCTCGAAACTTTTGAGTTCCCGACTCGGAACTTTTGAGTCGATGAAAGAAATACTTTGCCAGAGTTTGTAGTCTTACTTTATTAGACGTCTGATTTGTTGAAACTCCTTTGCACAGAAGCGGAAATACTCCTCCGTTTGTACTGTTAAATAGTTATAAATGTCTTACTGTTTTTTTTATTTTCTAGTGCCAATAATGACAACGACCACGTTTGTGATCTCGCCGCTCGTTTGCCTCCTTCTCTTGTAAAAAAAAAAAACAAGAATTTAACATGTAGCCAGTTCTTGGAAGTAAATGTAAGGTGGTATAAGGCTTATGATAATAGAGCTAGGCATGTTAACGATGTTAATATACACAAACTGTACTCTAATATTTCTATGTACATTTAGTTAAGTCAAAAATGTTGTTTGTAGGCCATTAGAGTAAACGTTGCAGTTGAGTATTAGCTTAGTATAAGCTTTAATGATAAGTGAAGGCAGTATCAGTGGCAGACAGTCTATGCGGGAGCCAAAACGGCTTTGCGGCCGTATTAAGCTACGATTTAATTTGAAACCCTGATCCGGGCTATGTTTAGAGTCGAGGTCTAATAAATCTGTTATTTACCAGGCGTCCAGGATTCGATTCCCAGTGGGCGTCTAATGTAAGGAATTAAATTGTTAAATTTTCCTTGAAATTGACCACGATATAACTATAGTTATTTATACGTTTTGGAGTTTTTTTTTCTTATTTATCACATCATACATTTTTACTAAAACTTTCTAATACTGAATGATATGAGTGGAGAAAATACAACTGTGTTAATTATTATTTTTAAATATACCGCGAAATTGTTTTGAAATATCAATACCTAAATGTTCAAATAATATTCACAAATGAATATTAAATGAATATTGAAGTCCCATCAGCAAGACAGTCACGTCTAGCCTCAGGTCGTCAAAGGGGAACTAATCCGAACTATGATTAATTGAATTTGAAAGTGGTTCGTTCGTGCAATACGGACATTGGCTTCGGAATCTGTTGCCGCAGCCGGCTGGAGTGTAACTTTGAAATCTGTTAGTCTTTGGAACTCCTGCACCTTGACAGGTCAAGAATTTAATGTTGCCGAGATTGAAGCCACCGTTGTACTTCGGTTAGTATAGTAAAATATATTCTGGTATGTCTATGGAAATCTTCCGAATATAATATTGCTTCAGCAATATATCATGTAAGCTATTGAAGCTTGTTAAATTGTAATTAGTATTGGCGAACTATTTGGAAATCTTTCAACAAGATTTAGTTAAATTACGGGTAGCGTTCGCTTTTTGTTCTACGTAAAAATCTGGTCACGGAATTTAAAAATCTATTGCAGATTTGGGACAAACAATTTTCTAAGGACATTTAACAGCTGTTCAACTATACCTTGATTTATTATAAGTTTAAATTCAAATAATTAATGACTTAAACCAATTAAATATACATTAGAAGCTGTCGTACACACACCATTCACGTTGGGTCCATGAATAAAGTTTCATTTAATTAATGGATAACGTATACAGTGCAGGCACCGGGTTCGGCTATTCTAGTTTTAACAGGGGTCAGCCACAAGTGGGAATTGTGCTTAAGTTTTTGATAGTTTGAGCGGCTTCGGTATTTACTGGTTAAGTTCGAGGGTCACTCTGAGAAAGTTACGACGTTCACAGGGGAAAACCGTAAGTTATAGTTACGTTGCTTTATTCATTTACCTATGTATCGTTCCAAAATATACATACGAATTATATATTATATTCAAGTAAGATTAGTATGGATTGTGTCTCGTCTACTTGTACAATAAAATGAATTTGGAGAGCTAATTAATTATTTAGTATGATATTAAATACAAAAGGCAGGTATGGTAAGTAGATCGATACTTCTCTACCAGTTATCATATAAGAAATACGCAAGCGTTATAATTCATACTGGTCTCTGTCCTAGTCTACTATACTACTACAAGTGACTTTAGTTGTATAAACGTCTACGAAATAAATAATTTAAATGCAATTTTCCTAATTTACACAACACTTGATTGATTTACTTATTATAAAAAAAAACATAACTTATTACAAAAATGTTCAGAAATAATTTACTCGTATGATGTAAATTGAAATGAATCTTTGCATTCAAGTTAATCGAAAATATTTCATCGCTTCATTTCTCCCTTTTGTTCTTGAACTACGACCGAGGTGCTCGGCGCTGGACTTTCAGTTTGTCTGTATTTTGTCTCCGCCAACTCACATATTTCCATTTGTCCGAATTTATCAGAACTTGCACTATAATATGATGTATTAGTTACTTGTGACTCAAAAGACAAAGCTTCCTCCTCAGCTCGACTGACGGAATCGAATACCTCTCTTTGTACTCTGAGCTGCAGATATTTGGGCAAGTCACGTGTTTTCTCGCACATGCTAGAAAATAAATCAGAAAGTGGATCGCGTCTAACTCTATTCTCGTCGAAAATATGTCTCCTTATTTCGTCTCTTTCCTTCTCTTTCAGCTGACGCTTAAATTCTCTTTCCACATCCAAGGTGGAGCTTTCACTATTGCATTCGTTGTCTTCAGTCGATAAACTCGCGAGAGCACTTTCCGTGTAGGTTTCGTTACAGAAATTTGCATATGTTTCTCTATTCTGTGGCAGTACAAATTCCATTAATTTTTCGTATTTCCAAGGACCAAAATTTTGCGGTTGCAACGCTGTTTTGCGTCGTCGCATCGCTTCTCTGTGGCTATCGCGTAATCTTTTCCATTGATTTTTCGCTTCAGATGCTAAAAACCGATAAATACGTTAGACAAATGACTATATTTAGGTTAAACTTGATCAGATTAGCGCTATCTTTTCCTAATTTTATTTCATAACGTTTTAATCAGCAGGTATAATTTAAAAGGTCCTAAGTTTGATTGAAATATTGTTTGTAGGAGTTTCTCTGGACTTTCTCTTAATTTAGTTCGTAAACTACTTAGCTAAACTTTTTTTATGTTACGACGCACGGGCATCTTGGGTTCGAGTCCCGACAATAGAATTTTTATTATTCCATATTTTTTTCCCTTTTTATTGTAAAAGGTACTTAATATGTTTGATGCAAAAAAGAACACGAAGAATGATAGACAGGTAAAGATTTTTCAAAACATATAATTTTAACTCATCAAAGAATTAAACCCACACTAGATGTTCCCGATAAGCTCTCTGTTAAAAATTTATTGTAATAATTTCAAACTTTACCAAACGTTATGAATTTAAAATATATTAACACGTTACATGCACACACAAAAGTAACCGTTAAACATTCCTTAGTGCACGCAAGATTTCTATCACATCACTGTCATTCACTGCGAATGAGAGAACGAACTACAAAAACATCGCGTCTCACTCGTCCCGCTCGAAACGATAACAAAACACGCTCACCGTTAACCAAGCCGCAGTTCTGTGCTACCACTTTCCACGCCAAATCCTTACGTGTCGAATCTCTGTACGATACACTGTCGGTGTCCCATAAACAAGGATGATTCCTCACTTGTTCTATGAATGTTTCCATATTTATTACAGTAAATAAAAAATAATAATACAAACGATACGCGCACCGTGGAACGTCGGCCGCGAGTGGTTAGCGGGGTGAGGAGGGGCAGCATGGCCGCCGTGTGCCGATCACGCGGCGTGCGCCTAGCTTCGCGCCGTGCACGGCCGGCCCACGTCTGTAGTAGTGATGTCGTGACGCCACGTGACGTCACGCACTCGCGCACACATAGGCAGGGGCGTGCATGGCGCGTGCGTGGCCCGCCGCTGCCGGCTGACGATGTTTTGTAATAATTCACTGCGATGTTCGTCAAAGCCATTCGTGCATAGCGTGTTGCCGCGCCGATCGATAATTTGTTTTATTATATGTACTTTGTTTGGAAAATTATCACTTAATTATGATACAACTAATATGGAATTGTTATTACATCTTACAGAAATAAAGAAATGAACATGATTCGTTTAATTTGTTGTTGATAGCTTTTAGCTTCGTATACCAACGTTTCTATTTTCATTTAAATGTGTTAAAAATAATTTCATTAATAAAAATTACTAGTTTCCCGTAGCTCTAAAAATACGAAGCAAACCTATACATGTGAAGAGGTACATTCTTTTATTTTGTCAAACGATGTCTCATCACTTAAAATGGTTTAAAAAAAAAATTATTGTTAGAAATACACGTGTTGGACTTACTCTGAGTATAACAAGAACTCAATGGGGTTTAAATTTCATACACTAAAGTTAACATTAAATTCGCAATATTGTTTTGAATTTTAATATCTTAATTTATCTGTAAGATTTCAGTGTAACCGAATTAAAATAGTTTTTCTGATAAGACAAGGAAATATCTAATCTAAAATGTTGAAGATGTTTTATTTGCTATTCAGCTGTTATAAGACTGATACGTTTTTTTTATTTTTTTTTGTTTACTTTGAATTTGTCAACATATCACTTGTTACTTTAATATACAAAACGTTTTACAGTCTTAGATTGCATACAGATGTTTTTTTTTTCTTATTTAATACACGAAGAAATCTGTCTCTTGCATTCAGTCTGTTTTCAAATGCAATATTGGTTTTCTGGTAAAGAATGTATCGTGTTAACGGGGTGTGTATTGCCGCAAGTGTGTCTGCAATCAGGGATTCGCAGCGCGTTGTCGCGGCCCGCTGCGCCGCCGGCCCGGCGCTGGCCGCCCACGCTGCATTCTAAACAATTGATTACACGATCATACGCCGATTTCTGATTCACTAAACGCACCACAAACGTTTGTGTTGCAATGCTAATGTGTTTGTTGCAAGCTTTATTCAAGATTTAGTTAAATTTTGTAAATCAATGTCTATTCTGTCTTTCAATTCAAAGCTATTGTATATGAATATTGAATTGACGACTAATTTATCATGTGCTGTTATCTATATTTCTCTTTACTATTATATGAAGCATAAACTTTCTTAACTTTTTAAATACGGCACATTTAAATCACACTTTTTTGTAGAAATAAACTTACATTTAAAACAGCTTTCAGGCTACATTACCATGCTCTAAACCTTGAAGGGCGATTTAATTGAAAAAGTGTTATACTTATTTGTACTTAAAAAAAAAGGTTATAATGATTTTTTTGGTAAAACGTTAAATAAATTACACTTTTTTTGCAGTGTCTCTTACGTGCAGTTTAGATACCGTATGTCGGTGCCGGCAGTAATAGATGTTTATTTAGGCCGCACACACATGCCCGCGCCGGACGCTTATTGACACTTAAACGTTAGCCGAAATTGTCGCCTCGCATAATCTGTATTTATAAATCTGTTTAATATCTATGGTGCTATCCTTTGACTTGTTTATAAAGAGAACAGTTTATAGTTTGGTTATAAATGTTTGGTATTACAGCGACAGATGAAAAAAAAACTGTATTGAACTGCGTAGAAAAAAAAACAAGTTTGAAATTTATCAGAATATTACACTTTGATATAATCTACATTGTAGTTCCCGCATGCGGATGAAGATTTTTCATTTTACTTAATTGTCCGAGACACAAATTTTGTTTTCCGGAAAATGTCATGATTTATTAATAAATAAATGATTCATACCACACAAAATAAATTATTTGTTTTAGCATATTATTATAAAAAAATTATTAAAATGAATTACGTAATTGTAAAAGCTATGCGATTGATAATTTTTTTAAACAATAATTTATAGATTCGAAAATGAAAAGGCTCCCCCTGCCGGGTATTTGTAACATTTTAATTTAAATAAATTTAATCTGTAGATTAACATATTTATAAAACAAAATGAATATGTTGTTTTAATTGTATAATAAAATATTATTTAGAATCAAACCTGTTTCAACTTTTTCATTCTGTTTACGCTTAGTCACGTATTAATACAGTCGCTAAGAAAAGTGTATTTAATACAAAATGTTTTTAAATTGATTTTGTACAATATAATTTATCACGCCTAATTCGACAGTTGTGATCATGCCACATTGATTAAATTGCTTCTTTTTAAGTTTTAATTAAGAAAATGTAGGTCTCAGATTACAACTTAGACATGTTTAAAATTGGTAATAAATTGACATGAAAAGAATGAATGATAATTATGAATATTACAACAAAAACTTATGTTCTTTTTAAATTAAATAAAAGAAAATCGTCTAAACGCTTTTCAACTCAAGTGTACTAATGTAGAGGACAGCACTGAGTCAGCGAATGACCGACAGTAACAAATTCAGTCGGCGGCCGCAAACGCATGTTGTTTTAGGCCATAGACAAACAGGGTGCATCGTGAGCGGTGCTAACACTGTGTTTGCCCACGGTATTTATAGTACGGCCACGCTCTCAACGTGCCCATTGCCCATTACCCACTGCCCACTGCCCACTGCTCACGCGCCGGAATAATTAGCTCGTTATAAAAAGCACTTTGTGTTTTATATTCAAGTAAGGGTAACGGAAGCCCCGGCTACTTTGATAAGTGAGTATTGCGGACCGATGTCAGATACACTCGTTTTTAATGAGCGAAAGATAAAATGTTATTTTCTGGTACAGTATTAAAAGTGCAGTAAGTAGCTGGTTTAAAAATCGCATTTAATTATGAATTAAGTGTAGTGCAGTATTCAAAGTTTGTTGGAGTAAAATTAAACTCCAAACCATAACGTAATTTAAAAAAACATCGCCATATTTTGTCAGGTAAGCTAGATATATCGTTTTGAAAATGTCGTTTATATCGAATGCATCGACTTGTGTCGCCAACGGCTATCGATTAAACGGTGTAACCAGATTACAGTGACCGGCGGGTGAGTGGCTCGCCGGCCACCGGCCACCGCCCGCCAGCCACCGAACCGCTCAGTAATCGAGTCTGTTGCGTTACGGCACGTTATTAGATAATCAAAGGAAAAATAACTCTAGAACCTAAAATGTAGTAAACTTATTTTGAAACGACGAATTGAAAAATTTTCAAAACCAACGATCATATTAAAGCGATGAGTAAATTTAAGTGTTCTGAAAGTCAGTTGAAACAACATTTTGTTTTGTTGATTACCAGGCAAGATACGATTATTGATAAAAAAAATTACACGAAATATTAGTGAAAAAAGTAGAGAAACTATGACGCGAAAAGAATATGTATATGAAGGTACGAAAAATCTCGAGTCTTTTCAAGTTGCAATGTCGAAAATGGTTTTTGTATAAAGGGTCGAGTACTTCGCAATTCGTCTTCGGGCGAAACAGACGTAATCAAGCAAAGGCTTAATGACCCTCTTCTAATTGGTGCCTAAGATTTGGAGGCCTCGTCTTACATATTCATAGCGATCCAACCTTTGGGCAGGTGGCTTTAATTTATTCAAAGAGGCAACGGACATGCAAATTGCTGGAGAATATCGGTCATGTTTACGTCAGATTTGAGTGAAAATTATTGCGAATTGGCTTTCTGTAGTACGTTACCCTGTCCCCGAAGCTCCGTTTCACTAATTTATATATAGTACTGGTGAATCTTAATACCTTTCATAATTTACGACCACAGACAAGATGTGAGGGTTTGCGTTAAAAGCCGTCTTGTTGCATCATGACAAATTATCTTTATGTTAAATGATTCAATTAATACACATATATTAGTAAACATTAAGTTAAAAAGTTGGGGCCGTAGCATACTGTGGAAGGCATTGGGAAAGGCCTATGTCCAACAGTGGGCAGACAAGGGCTGTTGATAATGATGATGAAGTTAAAAACAGTTCCATTATATCTTGAAGATAAAAATGCCGTCTCAATTTCAATTAATAAATTCAAAGGGCTGGTAGAATATATCAATTAAGAGAAATCACACTCACATACGCCCACGTAAACGTAAACACGCGTTAATTTTTAATGTTATATCAAAGTAACGCAGAAAGCCTTTCTTAAGTTTCTAAATTCTGAATTAACTTTATATGTGAAAATTTGAGCAGACATGGAAAACCTACTTCAAAATTCGTAAAAAATTAACACGTGTTTTGTTAATCTTTTGCAAAAGGTTACGTTACTTATGTAACTTAGCAATGTTTAGTTCTTTGTAGCAACAATAATATTTACAAGGATTGCAAGCCTAAGTCGTGGATTAGGTGAAGTTTGTTATCTTGTACCCTTGAGTTAGCATAACAGATGGCCATCTTACCCCTATTGGGGATCAGTCGGGGCTACGGAAATCTCACTTAAGCAATTATCTTGAGTTAGGACTACGCCGTAGCATCGACTAGTGGCATGAATAATTAAATAAAATAAAATAAAGAGATATGCTGAAACGAAAAGTAAATTTCTCAACGGATTTTGTTTTGTAAAAAATGTGTTTGATTTAGAATTATTATCAAAGAAGTATGGTCGAATTTTTACTTTCCTGTCATAAAGTTTGTAATACTGTGTTCAGTAATATTAATTCTAATTATTAGTCTATATATCATCATTAGATTAAGCACATTAAGAGCATCAGTGGCGCAGTTGTTAAGCGCTTGACCGGACCGGACCGTACTCGACATTATCCAGGGTCGATCCCCGTCAGGTACCAATGTGTTTTCCATTTTCGAATTGCATACGTACGTATACAACATCGTGATGCAACCTGCACATATTCGGCGAAGAAATTCAAAGATATGTGTGAAGTCAACCAACATGCACTGGGCCAGCATGGTTGACTATAGCCTAGTCAACTCTATTAATAGGGTAGGCTCAGGGCCCCTGAGAGGGGACGCATAGTGAGCTGATGATGACGAAAAGAATTACAGTTGTATTTTGGTTCCTACAGGTTTGCAGAATTAACGGCCAAAGTATTTATATCAGCTTCCATACCGGTCCATTTATTCTCCAAAGTGTGTCCCACTCCTTACGTGTCGTTTGCCACCATATTATACGGCGCCGGCGCCGGTGTCATGGTGACTGCCTCTCACAACCCGAGAGAAGACAATGGTTATAAAGTCTACTGGGGGAATGGATCCCAAGTCATCGGACCTCACGACGATAATATATTGGACGAGATTTGGCAATGTTTAGAGTAAGTGGTACAAAGTAGTTATCAATAATTTCAGAGAAAAAAGTTACTCATATTTATCCTAAATTTGTGTCTGTTTAGCCCAGTATCTACAAAGCACCTTTTTGTTTAAAATAGTCTGGCTCGAAGGACCAACAAATTTATTTTGCTAATAATATTGTTCATAGAAATTTGACATTTTATTAAATAAGTATTTATTTTTTAGTATCCCAGATGATCATTGGAACATAGAAGAGATCAGAAGTCATGAGTTAGTGAAAGACTGCACGCTAGAAGTGTGTGCGAAGTACAATGAATACATACACGACAGTGTCCACGACGAGGTCCGCCACGTGAACAAACAGACGGGCGCGCGGAGCGTGTACAGTGCGATGCATGGCGTCGGCTACGAATATGTGCTCAAGGCTTTTGAGGCGGCGGGATTGAAAGTGAGTTTTTTTTTGTTATTAAATTTTACAGTCAGTGACTTGAAGATTGTAGTCCTTCTTCCTTCAACATGGTTTTGTATTTAATGTTTTTGTTGTGTATATATAAATGTGTTTCTAAATTAAAGGTCTGTATGTCTGTTAATTGTTATCGCCTATAGCTTATAAAATAAAAAATATATATTTTTTTTACTGTAATGTATTTTTTTATGTTTTGTTACATTGTTAGGAACCACTAAGTGTCCGCGAGCAACAAGATCCGAACCCAGATTTCCCAACAGTGGTGTTTCCTAATCCGGAAGAGAAGGAGTGCCTCGAGCTCAGTAAGAAGTTGGCAGAAGAGAACGGTATCAAACTAGTGCTGGTCAATGACCCTGACGCCGACAGACTAGCGGTCGCTGAGTATGATGAAAGGTGCGTATTGATATGGTCACTATGAAGATAGTTAAGAATACGCACATTTATGCATATTTAATAATTATTGCTATTAAGTAATTGCCTGCCATAGACAAAGGATTGGTGATTTTATACTAGACGAAAATTAACATATGAATATTGCTTTTGTCAGTAAGACAAGCAAGCTTCTCTTTCTCTTTAATAACGTAATGAGAGTAAATGAAATATTAAAATGATCAAGTTGACAAATATAAAATGCTTTAAACCACTTTTAACTTTACGACCTATGAAGAGATTGGTATTCACTACCTATAGCCAGTCGACCCGTACGCTATATACTGTACTCGTACGCTATATGCGTAAAACCAAGGTCAAATAATGCTTTAGTAAGAAGTCATGGAAGGTGTTCACTGGCAATGAGATGGGCGCGCTGCTGGGCTGGTGGCTGCTGGAGCAGCACAGCAAGTCTAGCGCCGACGCCGACGTGTACATGCTGGCCAGCTTCGTCAGCTCCAAGATGCTCAAGGCCGTCGTTAAGGGCCGGGGCTACTTTGTGGAAACATTGACGGGCTTCAAGTGGATGGGTGAGTGCATTATACGTCGAGAGAGCGAAGATTTGTAGGTTACTGTTTTCTTTCTAGCCTCGATGTTTTTAGACATGTTTTCCAACACTGCAAACTTGTTTAAGAATAATTATCTCTTATTATTTGGTTTACGAATAGCGTATAATTTAAATCTCAGCTTCCAAAAAGAGGACCGATCATTTCGTATAATGTATACTACTTATAAAACGGCTTAACTCACGTGCAACTCGGTGTCAGTACCGACTAGTTTCGAGCCCATCGGGGG
>JAODUI010000028.1:5486008-5519955 GCA_027563995.1 Papilio gigon
TACTGTGGAAGGCATTGGGAAAGGCCTATGTCCAACAGTGGGCAGACAAAGGCTGCTGATGATGATGATGATGATGTGATGAAATGTCTAAGTTACTAAATGGTTGTAAAAGCTTCATTCAAAGTTGTAGTTGTACTTTCATTTGTTCTCACATAATTCTGCAATAAATGCTTAATAGAGATATTTTTAAGCACAAATTGGTATTGGTTTCTTAACAGTTTATTGCAAACATGATGTGAAAATTGTACGTTACATTTTTTTTTTAAGTTTTGTTGAGAAGTGTACGGTTTTGCGTGATTCCATTTTTATGGAGTTGAAGGCATTTCTTTGGAATGATGAAATATGTCGCATTCGTTCGGAGCTCGGCCTTCATTGTAAACACATTTCGGAAATCGTCCTAATATGTCCAACAACGGAAATCGTCAACGTTTTACTAACTTTATTTCGTAGAACTTGCATTTTTGCTTTGTACCATTTGTTAGTATAATTTTTGTAATATTTTGTAAGTTAGCAAACTATAATTCATACACATTATTTACTATGTAACTTTTATTACTTTCAATTAATGGTCGACATTTGACGCTTGCTCTAATATTTTTTTTCAAACAAGCCCAAACAGATACGAGTGTTTTGTCAGTGCAAACTTACAGTAAAATAAACTGACTACTAAGTAATCTAACTTACGTTTACCAGATTTATTAAGAACCATGACATAATTTATATTGGAAATAATATATTATATCATTTTAAACGTTTCGTCAACATCGAAAATTTCAGTACAAATGAAAAGTGTCCAATAAAGTTTAATTTAGCGTCCGGCGCGCGGAGCGGCCTCGGCCAGATATGATACTGTCAAGTCCCGCACGGCTCACTGAGCTTATTCACTACGACGTCTTTGAACGGAAGACGTTCAGCGTGAACTGTCTTGATACTTTCAACATTATTTACCAAATATTAAAATTTCATTTTTTACAAATAACGAGTAAAATGTCGTATAAAGTTCACTTAGTTATGTATTGACATAATATAGTTTCGGATTATCAAAGTTACACAGTCATTGGAAACCGCGCTGCATCAGTGCAAGTTGGTCGACTGCACACATATCCTTGAATTTATTCGGAAGCATTTTTCCTCCTGTCAGGAAGTCGAATAAATGTAAATAAGATTCAAAAAATGATAAAAACACATCGGGACTTAGCGGAGAATGAACTTAGGGATAGCTGATTATATAAAAATGTTTTTGTTATTTCCGGTAACAACATGTTCCACTATCAAGTTCAGTCTGTCGTGTCGTACACGGTGTGTCCGTTATGTCCCTGTTTTCGATAAAAGGACCGTTTAATACAACAAAGTGATGTCGAGTGAAGGATACGGTCGCCTCGGGCAACGCTTTACCCGGCTCTCACGAAAATTTTATCAACAGTTTAACTTTCAACTAATATATACATTTGTGGTCACAAAGGTGCTTTGTGATGTCGTTATGTTATTTTTCTTACAACATAAGCTTTGTACTTTTAAACAGACGTTTATAATATACTACTGAACACATAGTTTGTGGTATTTAGGTTCGAAAAGGTTCTATGGAAAAATTATCTGACTTTCTACGAAACCTCAAGATAACAAATTGCGAATATATTTTTATACCTTTAAAACGAAGTAATTATAAACGAAATATTTTTAGCATAAGTAAAGTGTGAGACCTCCATCGAAACTGGGAATCGATGCAAAATTATGACGTTAAAGAGGTCGGAGCATTAATGAAGTTACTCCCCGGCGGCGCTCGGTCTATCACCCCTTCCCCCGCCGGCCGCCGCGCCCCTTCCGGCGTCACGTGTGCAATCTGTAACAATGCAGGCAGCTGATAAACCAGGGCCAATTTTTTCTCGTGCACGTAAATACGTTTTGGCTCGTTTCCGAGCAAACCGGAAAATATGGGCGGATGCTTTTTCAATTTTTTTTTTACCTTCGTCTGTCCCGGAGAGTAAAAACTTATCGGATTTTCAATACGGCTCGTTTCTTTGGTATGAAATTGGCCGTAAAGATATTGGCTTAATCCGTGGGAAGCAGGACCCTTTCTTTTTGCGCCGTTTCCGCGATGATTTAGTGGGTCGCGAGGCAGCGAGGTGGCGCGGTAGGAACACTGTACCGTCGACACGTGTTAACAACGCCATAACCGTGTGAGTTAACTGCCGAACTTACGGCACTTTGTGAAATATGACGCACGCTCTAACGACTCTTATCACCTTTTACTGATTTTGTTTCATACTACGGTAAAATACTATATTTTTTCGACAATTTTTCACACACATTCTTAGTTGTTGCAACATAAAACTTAAAACTGAATCATATCTCGTAAACTGATTCAACAACTAGAGGTTTTTCTTTAAGCATATTTATATTTTATATTCAATAGCTTAAGGCTTCGTACAACGTACCTTAGTATGTATGTTATGCAGTATAAATCGTTGAATAACATATTCCTGGAAAATGTTTTAACGCGATTCCTCGCCGGTGTTTACGTAAAAATTCTTATAAATTTTATTTTTTCACGTTTTAAAAAAACTTTTAATTAAATTATTTCACAAAGCGATCTTTGAATAGGAAATCTTACAAGTTCTTTAAAAATCGTTTTCTTATTAAACTTTTCATTAATTTGTTTTTTTTTTTATCAAATAAAAGTTGGTACATATCGAGTTCAATAATTAACCCCCGGTCACACCTGAGGGGTTTCTCTCGAACTTTGACCAGGGAATCCCGTCGACTGCCCATTGTGTAACGCGATCGGTTCTCCGTGCCAGTTTACATTTCTGGATGTTGGATAATCAACTAGCGATTAAATCTATTAGGTTACTTAATTTAAAATTATCATAATAAAATAATTTAAAAGTGACGAACTCGACTGTGACTTTAATTATGAAATAAATATAAATGAAAATACGTATTTAATTATTTTTCTTATGTTTATAAAGAGTTGATTGTAGATCATAAAGTGTGCGGGTGGTTACTTCGAACTAATTTTATAAATGCGAAACTTTAGTAGGATATCTGTTAGAAGGTACTCAAAATCGGCTCAATGAATCCTGATGAAATTTAGAGCATATATAGAACATACTGGGCACGAAAATAAAGGCTTGTAATAAATCTTTTTTTTAACTCCGCTCGTACGGAACCGCCAGCAACATCAGTCAGTCGGCAACTAGTATGTCATAAATAGTATATAACCTGTAATCTAAGTTATACATAAGCCACCAAGTAAATCAAAGCATTAATTTTCCTACACAAATGTTACAATTTGGTAAGTTGTAGGCAAGTAAGCACTTAGTTATACGCCGACGGCGGCGGCCTTACAACTTTAAGCGGTCCTCCCTTACCGCTAAGCAAATTTGACAGCTCAAAGTTATCCCAAGTTTGTATATATGCAAAGTTACAATACTCAGTTAAATAAATATAGGCTTTAATGTTAAGTCAATAAGTTTTATCTTCTAAAATAAATAAGTAAAATGTAAATTATTTTGACTTAGCACCTGCATATGATAAAGACAAAGTTGTTTTGTTTACAATGTTTATGTGACCGTCTTCATTAAACATGAATGCAATGTACATTAAAGAAAAAAAGTTAGGGCAACAGATAATCCAATAGTGATTGTCGTTAATCTACGGCTACTCTTACGTAGATAACCCATAAACAAACGTACATATGACTAAGCCAACCTGAAAAATTGTTTCATATTTAACAATGTTTATTCACGTCCTAAAACGTCATTTTCGTTTACAGATGACAGGGTAAACGGAGAGATTAATTTCGATTTAAGCTTCGCCAGTCGGAAGCTTTTAAAATCGCATAAATACAACACGTCGCGGTGCCGACCGCGCTTTGCCTTTATCAATTACACAGAGGATCACGCGTCGAAAAATACGAACCGAAACGCGGCATTGTTGAATATTCACTGTAATCTGAAGTACGAATAATTTTATAAATCGGTAACTCTGAATCAACAAGACTTTAGTAATATACGTTAATAGAACTAGAAACTGGACTTGGATTCACACAAATTATAATTCATTTTTCAATTACTCTATAACAATATTTAATATATTAAGTTACTTAGGCATTATGTCGCATTACAACGATGAAATGAACGGACAATATTCTAAATTGGTTCAATAGTTTTTGAGTTTATTCGTTACAAACACGAAAACATAAGACTCACAAATTATCACATGTAAAGAAATAAGTGAATAATTGATAAAAATCTTATATGGTCATATTACACAGATAAAAAGGGAAGTCAGCGTAAATGAGAAGTTTGAAATATTTTTATTTTATTCTGTATAAAAGAAAATGTTGTATACGCATGAGGACGCAATACAATTAGCCTTTGTTTTCTACAATCAAAATGTTCGATACGAATGCTGTTAATAAAATATTTAATCGAAATACCAGATAGTAGCGATCGCTCGTAAAATACGCGCTCTGTCGGATTTGTTGAACTCCACATATACTCGATATTTCAACCCGGCGCTGGGAACAACTCTTCAACGTATCAAAGTGGAAACTTTAACAATCGTCCCTGTTTTATTAAACGTTCGATTGCTCGGAGATAAGCGTATTCGATATCCCTATCGATAAATTTTCGATAGTCAATTAAATAAAAAAATATTTTCAATATATTACTATACTTTTATACATTTACCAACCGAGATTCCATCCATGCGGATTAAATAAATATCTTATTTAATAGTCTATACATTCTTCCCCTAGACAATGATCTACATCTGTACGAATTATCATCAAGATCCATACTATCATTGTGGAGTAATGTAACAAACATCCATCCGTCCAAACTGTCGCGTTTTCTTATAGTAGAACGGGGCAAACGAGCAACGGGACCACAAAGGTGGTCGTCGACGCCCACGGTCGTCCGCAACACTAGAGGAGCAGATGTGACTCCGACCTTTGAGAAAGAGTTACGCTCGTTTCTTGAAGGACGGTAAGTCGTACTGGTTTCGAAATACCGCCGAGGACAAACCGTTCCACAACCCGACTCTGCGACGCAAATCTCTCGAGTCGGAGGCCAAGACCCACTTCGTGTCGCTGCGCTAGCGGCGTAAGCACGTAAATCAATTGAACCTAGTTCTATTGTTAGACTAAAATTGTTTATTAAGATATTGTCAATAACATTTTCAAATATTAGTAATCGAAGATTAAGAAAATTTGCTATTATATTTATAAAAATGACATTTTTTTTCAAACAAATAGACGTTGTTCTGAATGCAGTGTCGGACATTATACTTTCTGTGAACAAACACTAGAGTCATCGATACGCGCTTTGATGTATACCAAGTCATTTTTTATTTAATAACTAGTGATGTGTTTGTAACGAATGTGCTAATTTTAGTACAAAATGCAACGCAATAAGCGAACGTTTTAATGAAAAGTCGGCTCGGCGTGAAACAGATTGCAAACCGCATACAGAAATAAAATTTCAATATATTTAATTACAAGTGGCTTAACAAACGAAAAATATTTGCTCATTTGCCGGCGCACATGATAAATTGTAAATTACTTGGAAATGCGAGTTTTGAGGCCCCCACCGCGAGTTTAAAATTTAAAATGTTGAAACAACAGTGGGAGTGAAATTCACGGGCAAATAATGAGGGCCGAATTAAAAATGCAAAAATTGATTAATGGAGCGTTGCGTTGCGCTGTCGAGCAAATATGTATTTAATGAGGCTCACTCAGTTTTCTGTCTGTTACCTGCACACTGTTACTTGATGGTTTTACATTGCATATGCCTACGTTACAGGGGTTACCTTTGTTATTATTCTATTTATTTTATTTAACTTTAAGGTAAAATTTAAGAATTGAATGTAAGCAATGACCTATCAGTTTAAATTTGAAGCTTAATTTACTAACACTTAAACAGTATCTCATTTCATCATCATCATCATATCAGCCACACGTCGCTTATTGCTGAGCGTAGGCCTCCCCCAAAGGTCGGTACTCGGCCGCCCTTATCCACGATGCTCCCGCAAACTTGACCAGATAATATCATACCGAATAAAAATTATTTCATAAATAAAACAAAAGAGCTTTCGTAGGAAACTACAAAAAGAACATCAGCCATAGAAACTTGTACGATTTAAATAAGTTTATATCGTTTTATTCGTGTCTTATACGTTCATATATCAAAAACAGAAACAGTACAAATCAATATTTATTATATTTAACATGTAACCGACACAGAATGGTAGCTGTGTAATGTCCATTGTAACTGGAAGCCGTAATTTATTAAAAGCGAGCGCGCGCGCCCCCGGGCGGCGCGGCCGGATATCAACATCGTTCAAATTTGTCATGAGCTGCAAACCAATCGCAATCACTGCGCTACTGCACTTTATAACAACTAATTGCCTAAATATCCACTCACCTGTGACATTAACAGCACGCCACGTTTATTACGTGTTTAATATTGAAGGTTTTATTTAACTTTATGTCGCATATTATACTTTACTCCGTTATAACGTTCAACAATTTCAGACCAATATTGACAACTGTTTAATATTATGAAAATGATTTTATAAAACAAATGCTTTCTTTTCAAAACTGATTATCAATTAATACTGGTGACAAATTTAGAGTGTAAGTAAGCTGTAAGTTAAATAAAGAAAACATATCTCGCATTTATTGTATTGGTGTTAACCACTGAAACGAATATTTATTTTTTTAAATTTTCTTAATCGATAATCTCTGAAACGTTTGGATTAATTTTGACGTGATTTTTTTCCACCACGCGGACGAAGTCTCGAGGAAAATTTGGTCGAAAATATTAATACTGCTTTATAATTGAACAATATGTACAAAAGCTCTTAGTAAAAAATTGTTTGAAAAGCTTTTATTGTAAATTAATGAAGTGCCCACACATGTTGGCTGCACGAAAATCGTATTTTGATTATGCAAATATACATATCAATAAAAGGAAGCCCCTATAAATGAGTCCTGGCTATTAACACGGAAACTAAGCGCACGGTATCGCGTGTCTAATGCATATTAGGTGTCATAACAACACAGCAAACGGCAACCTTCACTCTGGATGCATTTTATACGCTGCCATTCCGCAACGAGATCGCACCGATAACTCTGAGCCATGCAACAATGCCGCGCTAAACACCGTAAACTTGTGAATTATTAATCGCCTTATCGAGCCCCGCTAAAACCTAACATGGCTCGCTTTATGAAAAATGCAATAAATCGCCCCCCTATATTTATTACGAGTGCATTTTCTAGTGCTGGCCAGTTTAATTGCAAATTAAAGGGTTTAATAATGCACCAGGATACATTTGTGATAATACACACTTTGAAATCAGGGTACTAAGAAGTAAATAATTAAATCATATTTATGATAAAAATGTCAGTACCTCATTGCGATTACAAAGAGAAAAAGAAACAAAGCTTTCCAAAACTCACCACTCCCCATGTTTATGTTTTAAATAGCTTTTTATGTATTTATAGTTTTTTAAAGAGTCCATGTGAAACAAACACAACTTCGTAGCTCGTAGCACAGCGCGTGTCGTATTAATTTATTTGCAATGTACTTTGTCTCTCATATTACATTTACTAAATTTTAATTAAGCAGAGTAATGATAATCCCGTACTTAAATAAAACAGCTTTCCAGTATTTGTGGAATACTCATTTCCAATTATTAGTATTGTTTTATATTGTAATAATGCCTTTGCTTTTAAAATGAAATTTAATTAATTAGTTTACATCGTACTTTGCGAGGTATCGAGTATTAATAATATCGACGTTTTCATTTAATTCTGTTAAATGTTTGGAAAAGTGACTGTAAAGTATTGTGTGACACATTTGGACTGACAATATCAGAATACGTAAATTTACCAAGATAGGAGCATTGAAGAACTTTCTATCAGTGCAGTACCTCGACCATAAGTTTCAGATGTGTATGCTGTTCACAAGTATATTGAAGTGTACATTGGATAATGTCACCAAAAACAAAAACAAAAGTAAAGAAAAAAATTGAACAATTTAAAACAAACAAATGCAAGAAAACAATTGTGTAAATACGCTCGCTCGTAACCCTTCAAGCAAACAGTGGGCAAGTAGGGGAGGCGGTGCGATGAACAAATTCGCTAATTTTATCTGGAGGACTCCACTGAATAAAGATATATTAGTGGTCCGAACAAAGATAAAGGAATAAATTGTGGACGCGATAAATCAGTAGAGGATGGTTTTAATTACACGTCCGCCGGAACCTCTTGCTTGCAAAACTGCGGCACACCGGGTCTCGAAAATTTTTTTCGACAATCATTTTTTGTCATTGTCTTATTATATAACTATTGCACTAACCAATATCATAGCTTCTTTACTATAGATGAAGAAAAAACATTTAGTACTTGCCAAGACTGAGTTATTTAACAAGTGTTTTAATTTAATGCTTGTTTTTTTTATTTGTGTTCTTATTATTTGTGTGTGGAAAAATTATCTCTTCAAATCAACTCCGACTTATCAAATTTCAGTTACCAATGTTGTATTTTTATTTTATCGTTCCTCCTGGTGTATCGTACACCTTAGAAAGGGTTGTGCGATTGCCTCGAGGCTAAATGTAAATAAAGTTAATTATTGCTAGTTAAGTGATTTCAGATGTACACGAATACATTTCTTTGGCGCTATCTGTTTACCTACAGTTTTAATTTACAGTTTACGACTTTGCAATTTTTAAATGCAAATTTTAATTTACCTGAACAAGACATAATAAATTGATTTTATTAATCTATCAATGTGAAAAGATCTTTCTATTAGTTGTATGTATTTACTCAAAAGGTTCGTAATTGGCTGTACACTCAACTTTGTGACAGCGACATCTCCCCAGTAGCCCTAGACCCAAATAGACAAGCAAGCATAGAGGGCAACAACTCACAAAGTGAAGTGGCTACACGGCTCCCTGGGATCTCGCTTTGATTTGCGGCCCACGATCCACGAGTGTTATTTTAATTATAAACATCATTAACCTTAATTACGGCATTTCGTGTTTTACGCGAGAGTGCGCCACTGTCGACGGCGCAGCCTGCACTCGGTCCACTTTGAAAGCTCCGCCATTAGGATGCAGTCCCCGAGCTTACGTGCTTGCTAAACTGTGCGTCGATGGGGCTGCTTGCTTTTAAAGCTTTTGCTCTCGCAATTAATATGAGACGAAATAAATAAAAACTGAGCAGAGTTATTTCGCACCGCTTACGAGGACGACAAATTGGCCAACTTGAAGCAATTCATTTAAGTGTACGGATGGATTTGCGCTAGGGTTGCTGCAAGCGAATATGCGAGTATTTTTAAACACTGCTAACTATAGTTTTTTATGATGTTACTACTAACATTTTCTATACGATCATTACTTCATCTGATTTAATATATTCTGGGTTACAAAACTATATTTTTTTTATCACAATACTAATAATATGTGGCAAGTTTTATGCAATATTGTTGAGAAAATAATGTATAAAATTATTCAAATGTTAACAATAAATAGTCACTGTTTAATATATTTATTTATCTATTTTTTATGGGAAATATGTATTACTGTATAAATACTTATATATATAGCAAAGTTGGTAACACAAACTCGAATAGGTTTTCGTGTAGATAAGCGTGAGCTAAACGGTTCCTGACCGACCTTATATCGCCTTACATAAACTTACTCCAGCGTGTTTATGGGCGCCGGGTATCGGTTATCGTCCAACATTAAACTCGCTGCGAGACGGAGATTCTATAAGATTGATTCAATCCTTACAAGTCATGGGACTAGCAGGTAAGAGATAGTTTACTTGGTAGCGTTAAATTATGGATCTTAAATAATTTAACCTTGTCATATTAGAAAAATTTATACGTCATAAACAATTATCACGAATTAATAAAATATGTAATATAATAAAATTAATGCAACGTTTATTTTGTCCAAGCGACATTTTCATTGATTTTTCAATTTGAAAATCCTTCCGTATTGTAATTTTATCGCCGCTGAATCTAAAAACCTTTCAGTGGTGATGAGTACAAAAGTAAAATAAATGTCCCCTATACTTGTATTTAAATATAATTATTATTATTTATTGCATAAATAGAATTATGAAAAGTTAAGAAGCATATAAGATTAAAGAAAAATGTCCTCATATTTTCTCATCAATTAAGTAGCTAGCGTTTTAATTAAGGTGTTAAAAAAGGGCCATTATCTCGGCGTATTTATAGAGCGGCGCGACTCCTGGACATAAATCAAGGCACGAGACAATGCTAATGCTGGGGAATTAAAAAATACTTTGGTGGGAGCCCACTCTGAAATAAAGGACTTAGCGCAATCTTTGCGCGCGGTTAATGAATTACGTTTACTAATTTTTCATTGGGGACGGACTCGGAGAGTTTCATTTCTTTAAGACTTAATTTGGATAAGAAAACATGTTTGTCTCTATGACAACTTTACCTTACTTATTAAAGTGCAATGTAAGTTTGATTACAAGTGTATGTTTGGATTTTAATAATCTGTAGATGTACATATTATCAGTCCGTGAATAACTTAATCTGGCTAAAAGTATATTTTATGTTAGTATGAATGAATTGCTTTTATATAAATAATACATATCGAACAATAGGTTGATGATGTTTATATAAATATTAGGTGTATGATATTACATAAAATGTGTTTGTTATTTGATACAAATTATTACGAATTATTCAATCCTTAATTTTATTTACCCAAATTAAAACCAATATATAAATTAAAATTACAAACTAAAAACTACTAATAATATTAAAAACAAATATACGGAATTTAATAAATGGTAAGACCAATCCGTGACTGTAATCAAAATAAAATGTCAGACAATTTTGTGATATACGTTCGGTCGGCGTGACCCCCGCAGACGTCTTAATTAATCACCGTAGATTATACTTCAAATACGAGCCCCAGTGCGCAGCGCCCGGCGACTTTTTACGAATCGTTTCACTCGCACCCGTTGCTATTCAAGATAAAAAACGACTGATAGTATTTTGTACATGGATTTAAAACATTGAACAGGTTGAGTTGAGAGAGAACACCGATGATGTGTGAACAATGATGAGTCATAGACAGCAGCGTAGGTAATAAGCTTAACTTATAGTTGAAGAATTTAGCAAGCAATTTATTTGTTAGAAGGATCTATAGGTTCTATGATAAGATCAGTAAAGGCGAATATAGAAAGAAAATTATCTCGTACATTTAGTAAAGTGCAAGACTTTACGTCGATTTTCTTGGCGATGTTTCACGACAGGATAATTCACTCTCCTTGTGTTTGTATGAAAATATATCTTCTACTCTTTTTATTTAATTGTTTATTCAATTATGTAAGCTGATTTGAAATTATTTATCAATGACTTTACGCTTGTAGAATATTTGTTTCCCATGACCAAAGTTAGGGCTATTTGATTGTTGAGGTACTTAACGTTTTCTATAATAGTAATAAATGTTCAGTGACGTGTATTTTTTAGAACATTGTGTTATAAAAATCATGATGATGTTTTGTCGTGATTACAAGTCATGTTACTTTTCCATTGACTGTATATGTCTGACTTTGATAGCGACACGCTACAGACGGGAGTAGCATCCAGTGAGACATTCCACTGGAAACTGAGGCTTCAGTGGATGGGCGTGGCGCACCGATGGGCGGGGCCTACACCCATTAGCACCAGGACCCCGCCCAATGCGATGAACCGCCTTCTCTGCAGAAAAACTCCTGACAGTTGGGCGGAGCGTATCTCTAAAGTATTGTCGTTACGGGCACTTTATCAAGTAATTTGTTAACTTCCATGCGAATTTAAATTTATTTGCTATCGGTAAATATTCATCTGAAAATGTACAGAATTATTTGGAATGAAATATTTTATATTTACTGCTATAGTACACCGTATAAATATATTTTTTTTATTGTTAAAACAATATTCGTTTACTTTATAAAATAAAGCTAAACTCAGTTACTAACTAAATTGACAAATGTAAATGTAAAATAATTCATAAAAACAATCCGTTAAGTATTGATAAGTCTCCAGTATTCGGTTTTTAAATCTGATACAATATTAATATTTACTGAAAGATAGATTAAAATTTGCAGATCTTTGACTAATAAATTTAATCACTTGCTAGGTTTTGTCCGCGACTTTATCCGCACGGAATTACTAAAATACGTCGTAAGTATCGTATGCATTATTCTATACAATAATCTATCTTCGTTCTAATTTTCAACCAAATCTGTAAAGCCGTTTTGTATTTATCGGCTATCAAACATTTGTATATCCATCCATCTAAAATATCGTATTTATACTGTAATACTACATTAGGCTGATAATGATGATGAATATTAGAAAAATGGCCGAATAGAATGTAAATTATTACACGAAAGAGGTCCTTTATATATAAGACAGTAATCTCATAATTGTTCTCCTGAATAGGATAAGAGCAGCTTTTAAATAAATTAAAAAGAAAAAGTTTCAAATTTCTCTAAAGAGTTTATCAAAGCGTTACAACATGGCGCCGCACAACGAGAATGTCTTTGTGAAAATTGTTGGCATAGACGTGCCAGCGCGCATACTTGAACAATATCAATGTTTATACATGGAGGTATATAGCTGCTTAGAAATAACCATTACTTTAAGGATGTAATCATTTTTATCAAAGATTTTATATCAAAGATAAATCGCCGTAATAATTTTAATACAAACTACATTCACAATATTAATCTAGATTCATAAACAGAATACTAATGTACGTTTATTTTTAATAACAGAGTCGTATCTTATCAGAAATTAAATCCTGCCAATGTCAATGCTAAAAACCAAAAATACAGTTGTTTACTAAAACAGAAAAAGTTTAATAAAAAGTTTAATTATTTCATATATGTCGGAATTAACTTTAAGCGCCTATAGACTAATGATTATGGGTACGGACTACCGATCTAGCGGTCGCGGATATGAATTCTACCATTAAACTATTTTCGTAAACCATTCCTAACATAACCTTATTCAAGCTTACCATGAATGGTTACAAGAAATATTAGTAAACTAACAAAAATATACTAATATTTTTAATCGAAAAAAAAATTACATATTTAAGTTTCTATTAAAGATAATGCAAGATTTTATAAAGTATTTTTTAATTACAATAGTAATAAAGTAATTAACACTTGTACAATCCTATTATAGATACTTAACAATCATTTCTACATAAAAGGAAATTCGCTTCAGAATTAATTTCTTTAGTAATATTTGTAAGTAGTTACTTACTATAAAGCGACCAAGTGTCGTGTACTGAACAAGGTTGGTACTTTAACCCTTTACAAGAATTGTTATTGAGACATCCGACCTCACCCTTATCTTTGATGTGGAGGGACCCCAATTTACCTTAGCTCAATATTATTAATGCTTAGGAGAGAATTTTCCATCAAAATTACTAAGAAGAAATTAATCAAATAATCGAGATAATTTTACATTAATATATTTATATGTAGAAACATAAAATAATCAGAAATTGATTTGCCGACGGACGACTCCGACTTTAATATAATGGGAGATATTTTTTACGATGAAAAATGCCAGACACAGTCACGATCCTTTACGAGGTTCAGTTCACTTTAAGAATTATTAACAAATCTATACTCATCATCATCATCATCATCATCAGCGTCTTCCATGTTTTAGTGGGTCGGCACAGTACTACTCGTCCATACATCTCTTACAGCCATCATAACTGAATTCAGTCATCTTACACATACCTCCTTTTATATAATGCAAAAATGTCGGTTAAATCTATACTGACGTCACCAAATAATTCTTATTCATAAATAAAAAAATCCAATCTAAGAAGGTTTTATTGCTAATTGAAGTCTTCTAATTTTAGAATAATGAATAGAATGAACCAACGAAGTCTGATTTACGAGCGGGATTTGCGAAGAGGTGATAAAGAGACAGCCGATCTATTTTTTAGCGGCCCGACTTAATTCTCATCAATTCTGCAAGTGAACGGCAACTCGAGTAATCGGAAGCTATTTGTCACGCTTTGAATGCGGCTATTTTATATGTACTTACTGTAAAGCTCGCTACACACCTTCCGTTTCAACGAAACTGTATATTAAATTATTAAATCTTTCATGAGACATTTCACTGTACTACTAATAAAAACGGCTTCACTCACGTGTAGATCAGTGTAGGTACCGACTAGTATCGAGCCCATCGGCTCCTGTTCAGGGTGAGTGGGATTGGTATTATACGTGACTAACTAATAACTAACTGCATCGTTACAATTGACGTGTGTCGCTAGCATAACGATTCTTAGTTAATTTCATTTTGCCAAGTCCAGTGTAAAACCTACAACCATTGTTACAATTGGTCTTATACCTTTAATATATAAACATAATCACTTCGTAAAATGTTTGATTTACAATTTTTTTTTCTATTTTTATGATATGAGTATGGAATACTCACCTTGGCAATTTTCTTCGTTCACAAAGAAAACGTCTGTGTGTAATTTTTTTATTGAGATCGCGAGGGACGGCTGCAACCATGATGTAATACCAATCCCACTCTTGAAGAAGAGTCTACTATGGGCTTTAAACTAGTCGGTGCCGACTCTGCATGTATACGAGGCTGCTAGCTGTCTTTGTTCATAATTTGTTATAAAATCTTTACTAACTCTTTGTAACCGTGACTCTATAATCACCATGAAGCCGCTGATTACATCGAAATCTGTTATCAGTGATTGGCCGACTAATTGTCCGTTAATCAGTCGTTAATTAGTCGTGTGGTCCGGGCGTGACGCCATTATACAAGCCTAATGCCGCGCGCAATCACTAATGCACTGTCATGTGCCACTTGATCTAATTTGTCACGTCGCGGCGCGAATTACACGCGATTTGATGCACCTTCCGATAGATAGTGCGGGGGACAATGCCCTCAACGTTGACTGATCAATATGAAGTAAGTAAGACACGTGTACTACACTGTTTTTGTGACCTCATGACGACGCAATGATGACGCGAGTTAACATTTGAAACACGTCAAACATTCATTACAAAAAATTACTATCACAAATTTCATTGTAACACTTTTATATCCTTACAAAAACTAAGAATAAAAATACATAGAGAGGTGAAATGCGATTGACTAAAATTTATCGTTCGAAGGATTTCAAAATAACAAAATTACTTAATTCTCATAGACAGTGATGTCCATATACAAAGTGACATATCGATATCGCATTACCGTCACTGTGTAATCAATTAGCAAAACGTCATCGAACAAGCTATCGTCATTAGCGTTATGAATTCGAGCGGCGAGCGACAGCTTGCCGAGCACCGCACATCACTAATTCATTGCGACCACGCTGCAGTCGGTAAAGCATTGCTGTAATAAGCTTATCGTAATATTGATTGAAATGTTTACTTAGTTCATTTTGGACTATTTTACCCCTAGTTATGCGAACTGTATGAAGTTAGAAGCGGTATGTATTTATTTTTCTACGTCATGTTTCGTGAGTGTCCATCTCCATTGATTTTTTTTTTGCATTAAAGTTGATAAGAAAGGAAAAACCGGTGAAAATATGTAGCGTATGCCTTGATAACAAATGAAGCTATCATGTTGTTAGAATTAAGAAACAAAACACAATATATCAAAGTCGAATGTATAATCCGTTCAAAGATCATAATTCTTATACAATCGAAACAATAGTTAGTTGGTCCGCTTAATCCTTTAAATCCGCCAAAATATGAACTAGTGCCGCTATAAAAAATGCCATAAAGCCGTGGAGCGGACGGAACGCGCAAATAAACGGCCTCGCATAAAACTGCCCGATCGAACGGCTCACCTTTGGACAACGTTCATAGTATACCAACAAAGTTTAATATTGTATTTCAATATTCCATAATAAAAAAAGCATTATTTAGTAATTTTGCCAAAGGAAAAATATGTTTCTATATAAGCATTCGTATACCATTTTAGAAGACGAATTGAACAACGACCCTTTTACAATGCTCCCCTACAGCAGAAGTCTGTTTAGAACACTCAGGCCCAGTTTAGATTGTGCTTACTGTACTATGTTAAATTAGATTATCTATTGGCGCTTTAAATTTGCGGCATTAAAAATCGCTTTTATGTTTCATAATGGGGAAGAGTAAATGTGAATTTCTCTATAGTTCGTTGTCAAAATAGTCACATAAGTCCTCCACTCTAAGAACTACACGTAGTATGTACGAACATTAACACCAGGTGCACGTAGGGTTCACGTACGCATTAATAATGATAAATTCGAGTCATTAATTCTGTAGGATTAGTCGCGCAGGACGAGTGCGCGCCGCCGATAACCAAATATTAACTCAATTAGTGAAGAGGCGACGGCGCGGCATTCAAATGTCTGCTAATCCGCGCTCTCAGACCTGCCTGCCGGCATTAGCCATGGTCAGACCCTCCGCCCGCCAGATAAAGGCTTAAAACTGACACTATTTTCGGCGACATTTTGCATATAAAGCAAGCGTTATATACCTCTTAAATACGCATATAAAACTAAAGTCGCTGCACACGGACGGATGGGTAACTTCAAGTAGTCTACAGCATTGCTAATAAAAATGACATTACTGACTTTTTAAAGCTGTCTGTGTATACTGACTTTTCTTTTTATATCTAGCAGAGAAAGGAGGCATATTTAATAATAATCAACATAACAACCGCAATGACGATATTGTCGTATCTCGCTCGTACCTGACTCTACATCGTAGAAACTAATTAGCATTAATTGAATTAATAGCAGTCAATAGTAATTGCAAATGCATTGTTACCCGTGACAGGTTTCGTTGAAATTTGTACTGATTCTGAACGTAATTTAATTACCATATCGTTTCAAATATGGGAAGTATTGAGTTTAAATTAAAATTAAATTTTTGCAGCGTCTGTTTCGATTCGTCAATGTTATAAATGTGTTATTTAGACTCAACCTCTATCATATTATAGTGTGACAATCTTTAACTACTACGTTTGTTGCACGAATGACTCGACTCAACTGTTGTAATACCATACAAGTGTGAAATGCAACCAATTCGGCGTTGTCCGATGCGTATGATGCTGGTGTTATTTCAGAGGTATTGGACTCAGCGGAGAACAGAAATGTAGTTTTTCTGTACGTCTTTGGCCATTAAAAGTAGCTAATAAATCTGTAACATGTAGGAGATGTCCGAGAACAGCGACGACTTCGTTGTTTCAGCGAAACCAGGTGGCATTTTTCTGTATATCCACTGTAAAAAATATTGTTTAAACATTTCGGTGTTGAAATAAATGTGATCTTACAAATAGATACAAAGTTTATTGCTGGACACACTCACGTTCGAAAATAATAAGGGAGTCCAGTAGTGCAGATTTTTAATACTGAATCAGCACTAAGTACCACTTAACCAATATGAGTGCGCCATTAGATGTTTAGTTATTTGATGTTTAAAGCGAGATCGAAACGGTGTGATCATAATACACCCGTTGTAATGTTAGACAGCTGACGAAACAACATTCACGGCGCGCGGAGATATGTCACGGCGCATCCATCAACTTCATTATCATAATTGCACTAGTCGCGATCTCCAGGAACCAACTAATACGTAACTAACAAATAATCCATAGTTACAGTTGTCACTAATCATTTACGATTATCATCATCATCAACCTGCCCTTTTCCTTACGAAGGGTCGGCACAGTATATACGAGTACTCTTCCATACATCTCTATCAGTCGTCATATCACTCACACCCTTCTTACACATATCCTCTTACACATAATATAACCACACCTTCGGTCATCATTATACATTTAATTATTTACAATTATAAACCTTCGAAAATGTAGCATTGATTTTTTTTTACATTAAAGGGGGCAAACGAGCCTCGGATCGCCTAAAAATTTTTGATCCGACGCCCATGGACAACAGCAACACCAGAGGAATCGCAGATGCGTTGCTGGCCTTTAAGGAAGGCATACATAAGCTGATAAGCTATAACAAAGATTCCCCATAGTTTTCACACAATATCCAAAATATTCTACGCTGTCGCCAATCTTAACGTTTCGGGCAATCATTTGACTTACAATGCTAGCAATAATAACAATAATTAACTAACAAATATTCTGTACCAAAGCATTGCAGGTCATAATTAGCCTTAAAGTAAATTTATTTTAAAATTAAAATCAATTTCTCAACCTAAGTAACGTTTCCAATAGGCGTGGGATAATTCTATGAGAAATCTTGAATCCTTTCACAATCCGAAAGGCTTTTCTTTATAAAACAAACGAAGCTAACCGAAAGCAAACTTAATCCAATACACGAGTGAAACGAAGTAAGACGTCGACTCAAACAAATTATTTGACATAATGTCGTTAATTAGAAACCCTCCTTTGTAACTGAGGGTGGGGTAATTAGGTTCGGATGCTCTGAATGGGCCCTTTTTCTGCTCGTTACGGCTGAAACAAAGGGGCAAAGAAGTAAACAGACCGTATTCAGGCTAAGATTTGCATTAGACTCGACTCGACAACGAATCTTTTATGGATTCGCAAAATTATTAACACGATAGACTGTTGTTCAATGAGGGATGGCGTAATGAACAATAACAAGTATATAACAACGAAATAAAATTGTTTTAAAGAAAAAAAAACATGCTTTCGAAACAACCTATGATAAACAAAATAAAAAAAAAACATTGTGCGTGTCAGCAGTACAATAATAGTTTTCTATATTTATTTGAATATGTATGTAATTTTTATGACATTTAAAATTTAAATCCCATATTATCTTTTTTCTAATATTCTTCTAAATAGTAATTAATTAAATTTAAATTACTATGAGTCGAACAAAAAAAAATTAAAGAAAAATACTGTTGCATTGATGTTTCCAAGACATTAAAATACGCGGATTTAATTGAGTCGCCATTGTTCCGGCTGATTTGACTCTGTATCCCTCTACAGCGCGGAGTAGCAAGCTTCACCGGCCGCGGCGCTCGCGACCAAGTATACCGACGTAACTGATTTCTTTAAACACTCCTGTATTTTAATATTTTATAATACCTGGTGTCGTGTTTATAGACAAGCCAGAGGTTCGTTACGTTAATCTGTTGTTTTGATTTAAAACTTTAAAAAGGTGCAAGTGAAATAACATTAAATATGTCCAGATATGTGAATGATGTCCCGATCAATTCGGTCACATAAACAGGTATTAGTGTAGTAGTAAAATGAAACGATTTTAGATTAATTTAAAGTAAACATTTTTTTTTAATGAAAGACGTTGAAGTTCTTGAACGAAGTCAGACGTCGTAGGAAAGTCAGTAACGTATCAATGTGGGGCGAGCGTCGAATCATGCACACTCTTTCCCTAACATTTTCAACAAACAACAACTTGCCCTTAATTGTGTTTGCGATTCCTTTAGAAGGCTCTTTTGACTCGACTACAATTGTGAAAATTCGTTTTGAAACGACGTTAAATACGACCGAATTTCAGATAATTAACTCAGATTACGGTCTTAGCGTATAATTCGCTTTTGTTGCAGAAAATTTGAAGGAACGACAGCAACTTAATGCTTAATTGTGACGATCTTTGTAGCACGAACATTAATTGTAAATTGGATAGAACAGTCATTTAATATGCTATATCAAATCCTAGATATGAAAACAGGAAATCTTCAAAAATTTTAGCTTTGTTACTGTTATGCTTGGATGAAATCTGTGAGCTTTTTCAATGTCATGTGAATATTACTGCATACTATGACTTTGATCTTAGTTTGACGATTTTTACGTTTACCGTCTTCCAACGTTCCCTTAAGCTACTTTAAGTATGCAACACAAACATAAGACTTACCGTCCATTTGGAATAAATCTAGTGGGTAACATATGCCAAAAAATTAAATTTGAAAATAATAGTTCAACCACCGTTAAAAAATCCAATATCGAAAAACTTAAAGCCGATGCAAATTCGGAAAAATCTATTATAATCTGCATCGCACACTGGCGGACGCTCTTTTCATTCGATGCCTTTTGTTGCCGGATTCAATTAAGTTTACAACGGCGCCGAGGTCAGTTAATAAAAACCGAAGCCTACAAAAATTGGTGCGTAAATCAAATTCAATAAAGCACAGCACAATGGTGAGGCTCGGGCGAGGGACGGCCGCCGGAAAATGACGCCGTCAAACAATGACCGGCCGCGGAGCGAGCCAATCAACTCTATATTACATGCGAGCATTCGCTTTACACTTGCCTTCCACAGCTCCGTGTCATTTGTTGTTATACTAGAGCAACAGACATTACAATATAAACATGCTGTTAGTTCTATGTAACAAATTAGAAGAAATTTATAAACTATACATTATAAAAACATCTTGGTCTGTATTAGATTATACTTTTGGTCGTGAATCATTTATCGTAACGACCCACCGACTATAAAAAATCATAGTAAAATATTTTTGGCACACTGTCTATTGAAAGGTCTCTGAGGTAATGTTCATTAGACAAAGAGGAAGAGAGTACATATACTGTCATGTACTGAAAGACGGTGACTTAGTTCATGACACCCTTTAACATTAAGAATTCCCGTCCACCTTTCCACGTCTCGGAATTAATCGCCCGAGAGCCTCGGCCTATTAAAGTTTCTTCACAAGTTGTTTAAGAGGCTCAACTCGCTTTAAACTCTGCAGATGATGTTAAACATTCATTTAAGTGCGCGAGCTCCACCCAACTTTCCAATTGTCGTATAAATCTTCTAATTCTTCAAGCGTTTAATATTCATATCACCTTCGTTCTTCCCCGCTCTAAATATCAGATCTGATGAAAAAAGCATCTACAAAATGAACCTTATTCCTAGTGAGTAAGATCTAAAAATTGTAGCAAAAAGTAGAATTACAGGAAACATTGACGTTTAAGTTCATTTCATTCGGATAGAAAATTCAAAACTCAGCTCACACCCTTTTATGTTACAACTCTATTTATATATGTTTACTTCTTTAAATTAAAAAAAAGCTATTTGTTAAACCATAAAAATACTGTATAATCAAAATGACTATTAAGGTTTCTTTTATTTTGACAACATCACAAGGCTTAGTCTCCACTTATACAAGTATATGTAGAAAAAAAAAAACAAAAAAAATTATGACACGTACAAATTAAGAAGTTGGATATTAACCAAAACATATATATATTTTTTTTAATACTTTAGTATATTTTTTTTTAGTTTACTAATATTTCTTGTGACCATTACTGGTAAGCGTGAGCTTGTGTAAGGATAAGACGACACGACACGACAACAGGTGAATGGTGTGATTCGAATCCACGACTGCTAGTCCGTACCCTTAACCATTGGGTTATTGGCGCTTCAATTCAAGTCAAATGATGTTCGTGCAACTAGTTAATTAAGAAGAAACCTTGTAAATCACTTTATTTTTTTTTAATTGAACGCTTTCTGCCGCTTATTTCACTTACCGTCTCTCGCTGCCCCGAACATCTTTTGTATTGGAATTGTTTTGCAACATTTTAACGATGGAAATGTTCAGAAATTATTTAGAATGTTACTCAATGCACGTGTTTCATTTTTTTGTATCGTAAAATTCAAATAAAGAACAAATTTTTTACTATAAACAGATGACCACGAAGAAGTCATTATAACTGATAGTGGAGGAATATTGATAGTAAAAAAAGAATAAGTAATGTCATCATCGTCATCATCCTTTGTCTGCCAATTGCTAGACATAGACTGTCCCCAATGCCTTCCACAGTATGCGGTCCACCTTGCAAATCCAACGATATCCCGTTGCACTAAGTAAACAATATCATCATCATCATCATCAGCTCACTATACATCCCCACCGAGAGGTTCGGAGCCTACCCTATTATTAGTAAATAATATGAAGCAATGAAATTAAATAACTCATGCTAAAATGTGTTCAATACGTACATCAACTTAAATAAAAAAAAATACTTCACAAGAAATGTAAAATATTAATATTACCGTCTTTATAAAGTAACCGATTAATACGCTCCGTGGCAAAATGGCAAAGGAAAGGTGGAAGTTCGTCCGTCGGTCCCCGTTCGCAATCCGTCCCTCGGGAGACGTACCGACACTCTTCCGACTAAGTTTGCATTGTGATAACAGCGCTATAAAGTTTTACTGACAGCATTTTTCTAGAATTATCTCATTTAATTTTATAATAGAAACATATTTATTGTAGCTACTATGAAGCAGATATTATATTTGGTAATGATTCATTCGTTTCACGAGAAATCGATAAGAAGTTACAAACGATTGTAATAAACTCTGATGCAATCATGACTTAATTCTTTATTAATATCAGTCATTGTTCAAAATAATCCTTTAAAAATAATAAGTAAATCAAAATGAATCGATATTGGCCGTAAAATACATTTTAAAACGTGGAATTCTTTAGCTCATTATAGTACAAGTAAAGGCTACTCAGAGGAAGTGTTAAGCAATTGTGGGTAGCCGCCAAAACACGTATCACGTTCATTTCGTGTCGTTATAACGTGACCATTGTGTGTTGGAATCCGTTACCCCTCGTAGATAATGGCCGACGAGAGGAAGAAAGGGAAATAGGAAACATTAGCGCGGGTCACCGCAAACTGGTCTGTAATAACCGTCTGAGCAGTCGTTGCGACGCCGCCACATCAGCGGTTCGAGGACGATCTATCCGCTCATTTATGGTCGCCATATCACAATGTCTTTAACCCTTTTGTTTCCAAAGTAACGCCAGCTAACTTTGAGCTGCGTTCAGTTTTTCTTGCATAGCCATTTCTAAATTGATCACATTAAATCTTACTGTTTGGAAATACGAATTTAAACGAACATGCAAAATATAAATATGTGTCTTAAATAAGACAGACTTCAAGCTCTCCCGCCCAAGCCGTGTTCCCGTCCGCGACGTTTAAAATAAACGGCATCTTTTTATGTTCTTAGCATATTTTTCAAAAGTCAACTTCCCTCGGAGCGCATTAATACGCATTCTTTAACACCCCTTACATGAATAATTACGTATTTCCCGAATTTATCCTCCTCGGTTATCTGTAAGACACGACTTTTAAATTTGCAAACTCATTCTTTACGCTTTATTGAGGATAATACATCTTGGCCGGGATGCGATTCTGATTAATGCCTTCGACTGGAGGCCTCGCAACTTTTCATAGATAACGACGAAAAATAAAGGGACGTGACTTCGCTGATTCACTTCCTAATTCACCGACACTTGTTAAAACATGGAAACATTTTAAAGAATTTCGAAGAAGGTTTGAACATTGTATTTTTAATCGTTCACTTCGCGGTCGCGTTCCTACTGGCCAACCTCAAAGCTGCTTAAAACTATTTCATATTCTTCTTTTAAATACATTTGTCACAAGAATTTGGCAAACGTCATATCTTTATTTCTTTTAAATGAGTAGTTATTAAAATATGAAAATCTGTGTTTTACTTCCACTCTGTGTTGGTAAGTTATTGAATCAATTATTATGAAAAATTACGTTTGTTACTTAATAAAAAGTGATATATTCATAGTTTTACTGTCGTACCATTTCGCCTTACGTTCTTTATTATATGTGGTTTAAAGGTAAACGAAAGGTTACTGCATCTACTAAAAAAAGAACGCATCGTATTTAAATTACAGCTGTGTTGATTGGACCAGCTCGGTTGAAAACATTGTCTATATTCTATTCCGTATTGATTGCGAATTCATCCCGTCGTTTGAGAATTATGTAGAAGAAATGTAAATTAATCGTGGTGTAGACAAAACGACGCAATCTTGTTGTCAAATGATAACAACATAATTTTGACAGTTACACTTTCAGTTACCTATTTAACGGGAGCGGCGGCTGATTCAGATAATGAACTCAAAAGGGGAATATTTTCCTTCATGGTACGTAATCTTTAAATTTTATGTATACCCTTCGACCGGTGCAACAGGTACAGGTCAAGTATTCTTACATGTATTTATATTGACAGGGATTCATTTTCTATCAAGACATGTCAGTAATGGATGAGACGGGCAAGCGGTTCAGGCGCAGCGCTGTCCTGATCCGATCTAGCTGGCTGATCTCGTCGTCGTTGGACCGCGGCGAGGGGCAGGTCTTCCCGCATAAAACACTCATCGCCAGATTCGGTTCTGTCAACATTGACACCAACTTCAACTTCAACGAAGATGAGGAAGAGCAAGAGCGTGAGGTATAACTTGTTTATTTTATTCAATCATTCTTGACTAAGCCAATACTTCCGACACATTCTGTTTTTCTTACCAAGGACACGACTCTAATCTGAGCGTCCTCTCTTAATCAGTGGCTTTTGTACGTCAGTACATACATGGAAGATGTCATCTTCAACATCTTACTATTTCTCGTTATTCTATCAATCAATTCTATTTATGATGAACAGGTGATACAAATTGTGCAGCCGTACAATTTCAATTCGACCCAATGGTCGTTCTATGACGTGACTTTGTTGAAAACTCTATTCCCTTTCAATATTACTAATGTTATATCTCCGATTACACCAAACTACAAGCGGGATATATTGTTGAGATCTTGCAAGATACTCGTTTATGCGGTGAGAAAATTTATTTTATCATTCTTTTAGTTTATTTATTACGCCAATAGACCAGATATACTATTTCATTTTAGAGCAGAAAATCGTTACGTGTTTTGTTTAATTCAAAATTATAACTTTAGTTAAATAAGTTATGAAAAACTTCATGTCTAGTGCTGTGGGTTTATTATTGCTTTCAGTATGAGAACCAGACTTTCTGTATCAAGTGAATCCTGCTTTCGCGACAAAGTTATCAGTGGCCCAAATTTTAGTTCCCGTTCTTTTCTACTAATCCAAGTTTTTTTTTTTAATTTTTATATATTGCAAACTTTTGCAGAGGAGATTTAACAATAATTCAGAAGATAGCATATTGATGCAACTGACTGTTGAGTTGCTCAGTCCGTCAACTGACTGCGGCGCTAACTACCAGCAAGAAACGATGATATGCGGCGCCGACGGGGAAGACAATAAGAATTTTAACTATGAAACTGATTTTTGCCATGTAAGTTTCTCAATAATGTCTTGTGTTAATAAAATAAATGATTCTGGGCTGAGCGTTCGATTGAAGTTCATTTTATTTTCTAAACTTTTTTGTTGTATAGATATTTTCACAAAGATTTAATTAACATACAAAAAAACGTTTAACACAAAGTATTTATTGCTTTAAGGGTAACGCGGGTGGACCTCTGCTTTGCGAAGGCGAAGTAATCGCTTTGCAGACCTACGTCAACGAATATTGCAGACAGCCGTATCTGTTCCAATATCTGCCATCTTGGGAAAAATTTGTTAATTGCGGCATCGAAGAGCGCTGCGACGAAGAAATGTGTAATACAACTTGTAGCACTATCAACAAGGACACTCCTGTCAACGAAATAAATGCTGCCACTAGCGACATGGTCACCATCGTGATGGCTGCTAAATTAGACACTGAGCGCACTACAACATCGACAACGCCATCTATTCCAACTGAAAATACTCGAGAAACAAAGAAGATACTCAAGGAAAGTGACGCAGTCCCTCCGACTTTGACTGCAGCTACAGCTGATCAAACAACTGTGATCATTTTAACTGAAAACGCTTTGGTGAACAGATTAGATGAGGAGAGAGCAACCACGTGGCCCAGTAAAATTAGGGATAACACGAAAGGTTTTCGTCAAAGCGGAGACTCTGATACCATGGAAAGAAATACAAATGTTGAAGCTCAGCAACAAATGGTTTTGACAAAAGTCAGTAGCGTCGGCAGCGGTATACAACTTCCTAGGTACTTAGTGATTAGTTTTTTGATGTTAATTTTCTTATTCGCTCATTAAATTGAGTTTTTGACAAAATAATTTTGTTTTGTGTAAATTTTATGTCTATTATTAAAATTTGTTGCTGTTGAAGTAATGTTTATTGTTCATGCCAATATGTTGTCACGTGGGATGTAGCAATAGTGTCGCATTGTTTTTGTGTTCATCTCTTGCAACGTTTGTTTTGTTTTTACATTTATTAAAATTCTTGTAATTAGCAGTAAGAGTATTTCTACCAACTTTGATTACACGTCCCTCTAACGTCTTTACGATGAAACAAGGTAACGTTGAGAATTTGACTTGAGGTAATCGATTGATATTTTGGATTAATTTTCCGATACAGTAAATTATGCTCTGATACATTTCTGATAGAATATTCTTGTCATGAAATATCTAGTAAAACTATTCAGGCATTAAACGCTGGTGGCTTGTAAAAGACGTGGAGAAGCGGGAACGAGGCGATCCCGTCAAAGTTTCCCGAATAAGTAGAATTAAGTAAGGTTGCGAGCTTAACGCCTCGGCAGTTTGCTCTAATAGCATTAACAAGTTTCCAGACCGTATTGGGGGAATATTTAAGGTCATAATGTTTTCAAATCTTCATAAGATTGTGTGCTGCCATCGTAATTTTAAAAACAAAATATTGAGTAATTGCCAGTCGTCTTTTAAAATAGTCTAGGATCTTTATAACATGTACTTAAACTCTTTAAATACATTCTAAGCATCTTCTTCCGCTATATACGCAAAGCGCTAACCTAAGACAAATGTATAAGAAAACCTATGATAAAATATTCTAGCGACCACTGCAAACCAAACCGAGAAGACTATTGTGTTTTCAAAGTGAATTTTCTTCTCGAACTTCGGAAGTGCAATGGAATTGAAATGTATCTTAATACGACTCGATGTGTTTAAATTCCGAAAGGGGATCGCATCGGAAAACTGTTATGCATATTTTAAAGTTAAATTTACTTACAGCGGACTCGCAGCACGGAATGAGAATTCAACGAGAATATCTCTCTGTGAACTTTGAAACATTTTATAATATTCAACAGACGTGATAATGTTTTATTTCATGTATCCCAAATAGAACGTTATTTTAATTATATAAAAACAATTTTGCTAATAATTCACCATCGATGGACTACATCTGATCTATGAAAACGAATAAATATTTTTAGCACTAAATGCTAACTAGTTTGCTTTGGGATTCAATCTAATCGTTATCTTAAACATACTACTTCTACATACTTCACAACAAGGTCATGACTTTTAAATAATGAAATATAAAATCATTTAAAATGTTTTATAAATTAAACGAGGACAACTTTTGCAATGTACATTATAAATAACGCCTACTAAAATTATAACAGCAAACATTTTTATCGTATATTTTGCCCCCGAGGCAGACAACTCCGGAAAAAATGTAAATGAAGTCAGTATTGTCTAAGTGTAAGTAATTAACACATAATGCTAGGAGTTAGAAAACAAAAGAAATTAATTCGACAATCCCATAAAAAGAAATAAGCAGTTCATGAAAGTTTTAATAATTAAAACTCAAATAAAACTTGTAGCCCTAAGGGCGTATGACAAATTTAGAATGAAATACCTCGCTCCCCTCGTACACTACAAATTGGAAGAGTAAACGGCGCACCGAACGTTTTTCTGGAGATCTTTTCTAATTGGATTATGATAAATCCCTTGCTGAGGGTAAAGAATAGACAACTGACGTTATATCATTTTGTCTACATAAAACAGTGTAAACAGCGAAGTCATGAAAATTATCTTTGAATACTTTAGGAATAAAAATGCTTATTCTAAATTCTTGTACTACGAGTACTAGAGATTTTTAAAAAATATTTTGAGATTTTTGTTAATTAACTAACATTTATTTTGCAACTCCTACTAAGATCTAGGTTCGTGCTAGGATATGGTTTACAATAGCCAATGTCGGGATTCGAACTCTCGACCACATGATGGGAAAACAGTACCCGAAACTATTAGGCAATTGTAGTTTCAACATTGAACAAATATTTTTGCTTTCCCACAATAAAACACGAGAGACTATTTAATTACAAACCAAGCTAAAACTAACTCACATCTTAATTCGAACTGATAAGTGTGTAAATCTTGGTCAGACGTTGGCTATCTATGCCCGACGCTTGAAATAACATTTCCTTTAAACTTTTACAGACTTCTCTCGGATAGATTATGTCCGAAATAAAATACTGTATTACCGGACGTTTGTTGTTTGAACACTCATGCACCGTTTCTGTGATGTTAAAATGTCTAGAGATCATCATTTAGAATTCTTTAATATATTTTATAAACGTGATCAATGTATTTTGAAGTTTTTTTCAATTGTGTCGCAATAAAATACTGTTATACATTGTTTATAATGGTTTATTGAGATTTGTACGTATTAAAACGTAAATAACAATTTGACTGCTTTATAATTTGTCATTAACGTATCAAATAGAAAACGATGCTGTATAAAAATTCGAGGAATAATAACGGAATCATTGTATCCGGCGACGTCGCGCGGCGCGGCCGTCTGTAGGCAATTTTCAATCTCTTTTCTATTTATGACAGTAATAAAGAGGCCGGGAAAAGTCAACAATCAATTTTGTATTTCAATTTATTCCCAACCATCCTAGTTCGTGCGGTGATAAGAAAAAAGAAAACGCGTTCATTGAAAACGGAAATTATTGCAAGAAGCCATCAAGTGGTGTGCGCGCGGCTTCCGACGTTGTATTCTCTTTTTTTTTAATTTCGATTTTTTTCGTCGAAAGCTTTTTGATTTGTGTGCCACTACGCTATCTTTCACGCACCTCATTGTCCACTTCACGCTCGAAAAGTCGCGTTTAAAGTGTTACTTGTGTCACACCGTTAACGCTTCATTTTCAATGAAATCACTTTATGAATGGCACCACAAATACTACGTTTTTTTTTTAAATACTTTGATATTTCTGTTCTTTTAGATATTAAATCCATAACTGTGTTGTATTAAAATGCTTTCAATGCACTTAAAAATATACTTTATGATGTAGTTAGTAATTTTTGATGCAACATTTTTTTTCCAAACACGAGTTATTACTGTTTTAGTTATTATAACTGATTAACAACGCATGCGAGAGGATTGGCACATGTTTGCTAGATGAAAAGTAACAGTGGAAGCCTACCGCAGTAAACAATTTAGTAACGTTTTTTTACTATTCGAAATTTGAATTCAAAGTTAAAAGTTGCCGAAATATTTGCGCAAAGCAATTTTACTATCAGCCAATCAGTAAGTAAAGCTTCTCAATGAAACTTTAATCTATGACATCATCTGCGGTTTTGTTTACTGTTGAAATTAAAGATGGTATCGATAACAATTCTATCAGGCTGCGTTTTGCGGCGCTGGGGGCGGCCGGTGCCGGGGAATTGGGGTGATTTTTCTCCTCTTTTCACGTCCGCTCTACAAGTACAGTCAGCATAAAACATTCACTCAATCTACACACTTACTGATTTTCTATTTATCATTTAAACACGAAATATACCGAAGAATGTTGTCTTCAAAACACAAGTAATGTTATTAATTTAATGTGATAAATTTATTCTAATAAATATTAACTGAAAGTGTTGTCCGTACTCATAAAGTACTTTAACGCGTTATGAGCAAACACAAGTGACGCGGGGGACATTTTTCGCCTCGTATATTGAATCGGTGTGATCTTTATTTCGAAGGTCTGCTGTAAAGAGGACCTTTTCAAATTTCCGTTCACCTCTGCAATTGATGACGTCATATCTTGCATTGTTACGATTATATCAAATTGATTTTGTCAAAAGCTAACTCATTTACCATTACTGTGATATCTATTCAACAATATATTGAAGGTTTCTATTTTGTAAGAGATTTAAAAGAATGAAAATCCATTATGTTCCTATGGACATCATCGTGTTGGAAGACGAGATCTGAATAAGTCTTCATGTGTTTGAATGAAGAACTATTTTTGTCTAATAACATTCATTCGTTGTTCTAAATTTAATAATAGAAATATATCCTTTCTCTACACAACCGTTACAGTAATGGCACCTTCGTTCTAAGAAAACGTGAGAGTTCTAAAGGACGTCGACGTAAGTAAATAAAGAAATATATTTATTTTATATCCTTACTAAGAATAACTGAGTAATTATTTTTATTTTACAAGAAAGTAAGAATTCAGAATGGTATTTATTCCGCTTTTTCTAAAAAACATTATTATTTTATTGAATTATTTAATTTACATTACTAACTCGTGCCATGTCGTGACGTCATATCTCTCAAATCTTTAAACAGGTAAGTTTCAAGTAAGGAATTTGTTGTATAGGAGACATTAATAGCAAATTAAACATATATAAAGGGATTATGAAGAGTAAAAAACAAAACTATTGAACAAGTTTTTTAATGAGCTACATCTTTGGTCAAATCATTGGTTAGAATAGAACCAGGACATCCATTTGACTTACAAACAATGCGCTGACCTCAGGCGACACCGAAATCTCTTAATACAATTAGGAATGCATAATCTATCTAATTAAATGCTGAGTTAAAAGTTATCTGCATACATTTACAAAGATTAATTTAAAACATCGCTAAATAAACTATTTTGAACTATTTCAAATTACGCACTTTTAAATTATTATTATTTTTTTTTTTCATATCATATTTTGCTAGAATCAAATATTTGTTTTTTACCAATTTTAATTAATCATTAGATACAATAGACTAACTACTTAATTAATTTATTTACATAAATAATACAAACATTATAACAATGTTCACGGATAAACTTAACAGTAATTTACAATGTACAAAAGGAAATAACAAAGTGTGACAGTCGGATTAATGTATGGCTAAGCCAAAAATATATAAATCAAGATTTAAAAATAAACATAATATTTGATCAAGCGCGCCATCTACCGACCCGATACTAAATCGCTAATACAAACAAGTGTTCTCTAATAGAAAGTAAATAAACAAAAAAATCTTCTAATATTTACATAAACATTTCAGCACAAACCAACGACTCCTAAAACACGCGTTACCCGGTTACATATAAAACCGCATCCTTCTTACTTAATTCATATACAACTGCCCTTCTGAGATCTCTAAACAGAAAAGAAAATATGATTAAATATTGAAGCTTATCACTTCTAAGATACAGAGATCGTTAATTACAAACGTTTTGGCATATACAATAACACATAGATTAATAAACACTTTACATCGATACAACTTTATAACCGTTTGTCTTAATACTCCAACGCCAAATAATTTAATCAAAAACACTTTGCCGCCAGTATTGACCGAAAATAATACCGACATATTTCGCCGGCATTAGTTGTCATTGCGTCAGTACGAACATTGATACATTCGGCATTAGTCCTCTACCATGGTTGTTATGATTGATATAAACTTTAGTACCAATACCGACACATTTCACCGACATTAATTGAAAGGCGTTATTGCGCCAGTTCGAACACTGATACATTTCGGCATAAGTCCTCAGCCATGATATACACTTTACTATCAATACACATTTCACCGACATTAGTTCCCATCCGATAATGTTTTGTTTGTCCCAAACTATAGTACTAAGACCGACACATTTCACCGACATTTATCTAAGCCGTTTAGTGATGATACTTGGCGTACGGGTGGGCCGTATCTCAGACGCGGTAGTCTCAGCTGGTCGCCGACAGGCCGAGCGGCTTGAGGTGCGGCGGGGGCACGAACGCAGCCGTGCTCGAGCCTGACATGTTGTTGTTCATGTCCCCGGAGCGGCTCGTTCCATTCATTAGGCCCATCGCGTTGTTGGTCTGTTGAAATAATGACTTTGTTAATTCAAGAAAACATATCTGTGGTGAAACTTAACCAAGCGTAGGTCACCACAATTTTTTTTAATTTTTTTACAGATAGTATGGTCGAGTTTACATGAGTCCAATAGACGGAAGAAAGAGCTTAAACTGGTCATTGATTTTACATAAATCAGTAACTATTTTTTTTTCAAATGTAGCTACTCTGTGTCCTTCCCTTCACAGTCTCATAACATGTATCATAATAACGTAGTCAAAATATGTTGGTCAATGGTATGGTAATGCTTCACTGTTTTTTGTCTTTTGGTATTTAGTCGCATAATATAGTTACCGGCGGTGGAGAAAGATGTGTGGTCTGTCTTTTGAGATGAGCGAGCGGCGGCGGGTTGTAGGCCATGTTAGCGAACACCAACCGCTCTTCGTAATCGTACTCGCAGAGGATCTTGTTCTCGCATAGATAGAAGCGATCGCCCACGCAGAATCTGAGAAAAAAAAACACAGATTAGATTGAAAATAATTAAAGGATAATATTGTGTAGACTGCACAATATCTGCGAGGAAATTCAAAAGTGTGTACAGTCAACCCGGCGAGCGTGGTTGACTATGGACTAGTCACCTAAACTTAGGCAGCTCCAAGCCTCACAGTGCGGACGTGTAGTATGCTGAAGATGAAAAAATGTGAAAAAGATATTGTTCAATATCGTATCGAACGTAATTTGAAATATGAACATTTATATCAAGGATGTATGCAATTAATTAATTTCAAAACATCCTGTACAGTGACAGCTTCCGTTTGTTGGACTTTGAACGTATCGATAAGTAAACAAGGCAGACGATCAGACGTGCTAAGTGATGCTTAATTGTAAAGAAGCTTAAGTATAATTTCGTAGAACTCTAACTACATTTTCATCTTAGTTCATTTTCTTCGTGTAAAATAAACAGATAATTTCCCCTTTACAAGCAAAATGCTTAATTAGCTAACTTTACAACACTTTTATTTTTATTCTGTTCCAGATTTAATTATTTAAAGCTTACGTATTTACAAACATTGTTTTATTGAATGTAGACATTGGGTAGGAGTTCTATCAAATGTTGCCCTGCTAACAGTCTTAGAGCTATCACATAGTAAGTTAGTAAATTTAGTTGTGTAAAGAATTTTATTTCTTATTAGTAATTTAAATACGAAAGTTTGGATGGATGGTTTTTTTGTTACAAGGTAACTTCAAAACCGCTTAACGGATCCTGATAAAATTGGGCGCATAGGCTTGTTTATTTTTAAATTTTTCGCGGACGAAGTCGCGGGAAAAATCTAATAATTAAGTAAAATAATTCGTAATCATAATCTTGTATTGTATTACAGTATTCCGCATACTGTGGAAGGCATTGGGAAAGGCCTATGTCCAACAGTGGGCAGACAAGGGCTGTTGATGATGATGGTGATGATGATTGTATTACACTAACCAGTACATTACGTATTACGTAGTACTTAGTACGTACTTGCTTTCCGTATAGATGTCGCGTCGGATTCAGAAGTCAGATACATTTAGCGAGTGGGCAGGGTGCAGGGTGCGGGGTGCAGGAAGATCCAATTAGTAATTCTCCACGCTGGCGCAACTAATGCGCCCCATACCCACGCTTTATTAAGGCTTCCAAGTAAATCGAGTTAGCGACACATTGCGTATTGCATTTATACAAATAGCTTTAAGTAGGTATATTATGATACCAAATACCTGGAATTGGAGGCCGTAAAACGAGTAATACACAATAAATGAATGCACCACATTTTGTCATAAATAAATCACAAATCAAAATAACATTCGTAATTTTGTAGCGATATAAATTACGGATTCAATAAACAACGAATGCTTTTTTTGACGTCAATAATGTACGAGGAACTAAATACTGTGACTATTTTAAATTATAATCCACGAATTACATTGAATAGTGAGTGATCAGTTAGATTGGATCAAAACACAGCTAAAAATCTTGCAGTAATGTTGCCAGAAATGTCTAAGAAATGAAATTAAGTATCGGGAGTGTAGAGGTCAGCGCGGGCAAGGAGCGCAGATAACGTCACGCGAGCGCGCATCCCTCAATGTGGCAAAACAAAAGGTATCGCCTTCGACTCGCCGCTGGCCGTCGGCCGCCGGAACCGCCGCGATAACACACCTTATCTCCCCTTACCCTCCTTTCTCGCCATTTCCTACTCGCC
>JAODUI010000028.1:5524879-5544091 GCA_027563995.1 Papilio gigon
CCGCGCTGCACTTTGATCATGATGAGATGCATTTCAATTCACGATGTCATGTTTAAGTGTTGGAATATGCAAGCTTATGGTCTGCGCGGCCGCGGGTAGCGGGGAGGCGCGGGACTCCTTGGTCACATCCATGGCCAGCATTTGCGGGCTGCAGCTGCCCTGCTGCCCGCTGCCGCTGCCCGACGACCGTCTCTCGCACTACACAAATATTATACACTGATTAGAAAATTAGTAATCACTTAAAATTTGCAACATTATTTACATTATTTTACGGTATCTTAATATACATATTGCAAAGAATGACTTCCCTGTCATATTATCTCAATAGTGAACATAAAATATAGACTAATTAAGGTAAAAAATAAAACAATAAGATTAACTTTCTAATTAAGTCGCTTCCCATAATTCTTCATACAACTTCATACGTTAAAAATCAACGATAATAATTGATCTGATACCAAGTTTATCCGCAACTAAGCGTCAATAAAAGTGGCTTACCGGGCGCGATGCCGTCCGAGCCGCGGTACAATTCATAAGATCGTCTCGTATTACGGCATAAAATCCAGAACCATGAAATTTATCGCTTGTAATAATTTCACGAAAAAATTAGCACAACTAGTCAACCGATTAATGAGAACGTGAAACGCGACCCGAGGTTCTCGAACTATAACAAATTATATACCTTAAAAATATCGAATAAATGCCAATAAAAACGGTAATTTGGGCCGCGACAACGAAAAAAACAGCCCCGTACTAAGCAATAGAGTGGAGCGCGCAGCGTTGTCACGGTTAATTAACACTTTAAATACAAACATTTTTCAATTAAATTTTGACGGCGACTGCAACACAGATACCCATGTTTGTTTAGCGCCGGATTGCCAGTCATTCTGGCAGCTTCATAAAATACGTTAAGGTAAATATCATTCCGTTTAAAATATTCTAACAGAAAAAAAATTGTTAAACTCCAAATTGTTTATTAAGAATTCAAAATAGAAGGTATCAATTTGATATAAAACAAGTTATACTTTAAGTGAGACAATTGAGGTAAGAATAAGATAAAACTTTTTCTGTATCGTAAGTACTGGCCATTTTTAAACTAAGTAAAAAGAAAAAGAAATGGAAATCTCTTTCCATTAGCAACAATTCAATACGGTATGACGTCTTATTCAGGTCTCACTAATATGCATCGAATGTAAAAGTTTTTAGCAATACACTGGCTAGTTTTCTGGTACAATGAGAACGGGCATTAAGAACCAACTGGTTGAAACAATACGGAGCATTGTGAGCCCCGTGACAAATTGCTCGAGTCGCTCAGTTTTGTATGTTTTTGAGAGTGCCCCGATCGGGCGGCCATAAATAATAGGGTACGGATATTGGGCGGAAACATGCAGGCTGCGCTTCAAATTGTGTCAGCGATTGTTCGTTCATTCTGTGCCAGGAACTAATCAGCTATTGCGTCTGTCTAAGTAGGACGTAGCTACTGTTTTAATTCATTGAAAAGTATATTGAATTGACTGGACTATTTACTCTTGAAAGTTGACGAAACTATCGTGTATTCGAAATATGCGCTCGTAATATTTTTTTAATAATTATGAAATGTCAAACAAATTCAAATCTGATACGGAAGTGCATCAATTTACTAATTTTAATTGATTTTCCATTATAGAATTTCAAACACATCGAAACCCTATAAAAAGCACTATCGGAGTCACTGGCTATGGGATAATTCGGTCCAAATTATTCGGATACTCGATGACGGTAATGGAGTGGAGCACGATCGCGCCGCCGTCGACGACTTTTTCCGCGTAAATCCCGTGAAGGCTTCGTGAATAATTACCGTCCGTGGCGGTGACAGAGACACGCCGCGCCACTCCGAAAACAAACCGTGCCGAATGCAACGGTACAGATTAGACGCAAAAAAGCTCACGCCTTCCATTAGCATGGACTTTCGAATGTCAATACGCACGAATCAGGATTTAACGAACGTCAATCTGACGGAGAATAAAACTATAGGAAAGTGTTTTCACATCGATGTCGCAGAGCTGTCAACTGGCGGCGCTCGGTTACGGTTGTCTAGATTTTATTCATGTTACTTTATGTCCACCATTTTTCACTAAACCGAAGTATGTTTATCAAAGAAAATTTTACCTGTAGCACATAAATTTGAAAATTATAATCTCTACTTGAACTACTGACATTTTAATTCGGGATCATAAACGTACTTAAATAACCTCTTCAGTACTCGATCTTCAATTAGTAATTACAAACACAAAGGGAAAATTGAATGAACGTAGATAAACAGTAGCAAATCAGAAACACGTTCGAAAGTTCTAGGGCTTCGGTTACAGAGCCGTGCGCTGGGGGCTCAGATATTATGCAGGCTAAATTGAAGGACGGTTTCGGCTCGGGCCGCGGGGACTGCGCAGCGTGCGGACCGTGTGGGGCTGCGTCCACGCCACGTGAATGATTAACACGGGAGCCGAGCGAGACCAATTACCCGCGCCACTCCCGCCGCACTCCAAATTAGAAACTATTTTCGCCCATTAGTGGCCAACTTCATAATCAATTACACGTTAAAATTTCACTGCGCTGTTTCGGGAGCTCTCTGTTTGGATAATCGGAGTTTGTGGTCCCACGGCGAGCTATTACGCGCCGCCTCGCCACTGCTGCGAACTAACGCTTTTTGTTTCGCTTTCGGCGATATTTTAATGCTTTTTTTTTTAATTTCGAATGCAATCCCATCGGCTCTTGAATACGAAATAACTGATACTTGTAAGTACTTGTTATGTGTATATAATTACTAACGAGTCATTATTGTCGAAACCGGCCATAGATACATTTGTTTGTTTAAAATTTTACGCCAATAACGCAAGCGACAAAAATCTAATTAAATGACAAAGCTGTTTCTATTTCTTGATGTAAAATTTTTAACAGTTAACATTATTATTTGGTCAAAGCCAATAAAGGCTTAAAATGAATAGTCGACGAAACACAAATCTGTATCTTCGACATCGAAATATCAGACGGAAGCCTTTCCTTATGATTCTCGTTTGCTTAGAACCTAAGTGGATAATATTTAAAAATATCTGTTTGTAAAAATCTCACCACATTCCAGTATCAAGATGACAGGGTAGGAGGCTAAGTAACTAGTTGCTTTACCAAATCGCGGCTCCCCTCTTTGTGACAAAAGGAGGATGCTATTGAGTAGCGTGTATTGCGAACAACAAATCTACGAGGCATTTTTGTAACAGACAACACTAATAGGATTGAGTGCACTCTTGCTAATCATAATTCATCAGCGAGATTAAAGAATAAGCGCGACTGGGGAGATCCGAACTCTCCCCCGTTCCTCCCCCCCTCCCCCGCCTCCGTGTGGGTGAGACAATATGATTGCCACACCTGCGGAAACACCGGCTAAAGTAACGAGACGAGCTAAATAATTCAACCAACTACAGCTACTTTTAGATGCTCCACGTTATTTTCGGTGTCCGCTGTCGCGATATCGGGGGAACTTCGACGATTCGTTACGGCGATGGTTGTCTGTAAATACTTTGGTTTGTGATAAAGTTTTTCTTCAACAATATGAAGACGCTTCAAGAAAATTCACTTATAAGTAGAGTGAAGGTTAGTAAATAATATTACACTTTACAATGTGTTACTTCAATATACTAGTTAAAGCTTAGTAAATGTAAATAATATTATATTTTTATTTATTTAACGTTTATTTGAAATGAAATATTTATAGATGTAATATGTCCAGCAGTTGGCAGACAAAGCCTGATGATGATGATGATATTAAGATGGTAAGAAACCAACCGTAGTTGAGTCCGAAAGCTTATTAAAACTATAATTTAATATGTGCTTCGATTGACCTAAGTTTAATTCCAGTCACTGTCATTTTACGTTATCAAACCATGTAGAGCATACTTCCATGCGATTTAAACAGCGCGCACTTATTTAGCAGATTGCTTTCCTTTAAGTTGTTCTTTAATCTAGCGATGGGCGCGGCGCCTTCCGCGCCCTCGCCTACAGACGTACTGCCTTCCCTCACTATTGTCTCTTTAATCGTGCATCATCTCGCAGCAAGGATGTAGAGAGACTGACACCTTATGCATGTGTACACTTGAAAGTATAAAAAACAGATCAAAAGAGAAAGCGGTTAAAAGATCGTTACTTCACTTCATATCCTTAAAGACACGAAGTTATAACGCTTGCTGACAACTCAAACACACTAATAAACGAACTTTTGTATTTATATTATTAAATTCCTTGTTTGTATTCAATGTGTAAAAATGATATTTATTGTCTGACGTACAGGATTATTAACTATATAATACTCTAAAACATAACACGCACTTCAATCAAGACCAAGTTAATGCCGTAACGAGGCATATTGGATTACCGCCGGCGCCCGACCGCCGCAATAATATAACGAAATTCAAATATTAATAGGCCGAAACACAATCACGGATGGCCGAATAATCGAGTTAGCTGCTATTCGGTTAAGCCCCTATCGCATAATCTGCACCATTGTCTCACGCCGCGATCATGAGGGCCGATTACTGTGGCAATTTCGTGTTTATTGTTTTCAGGTGTCTGTCCGGTACTCAAGATGATCCGAATAACTAAGATCGTTATCGTCACAAGCTTACATCTCTATTATTGTGAATGATAATTATTCTGCCACAGTAAGATAAGCAAAGGGTTAGAACGAATACATAGGCTTCAGCTTGAAGCGCCCCCTCACACCATTAAAACGGTCTTCAATTTTCAACATATGAACCGAGACATAATTCTGGAAATAAATCATGTTTAATTTTGTAACAAAAATTATTACTTTCGTTGTAATAATTCACACTAGTATTTATTGATTTGGTAAAACTATCCACATGTACAATCTAGCTAAAAACAAATGCAAGCACAAAACAATAACTAATATCGGAGGTGAGTGGCGCCCCCTGCAGAGTACACGTCTAAGAAGTTAAAAGTTCCACCTCAGATGCAGTCGATGGAACAAATAAGTAGATAGAAGCACCGTCAAAACTGCCAAAAACAAAACTATAAACTTCGCTCTATAACTGAAAACAATCGGTTTATCTATTTCAAACGTCAAACTCAATTTGAAACGAACAACTCATAATTTTATATAGTTTTCTGCTTTTACGATATTTTCAAACTTCGATTTACGCTTATGTACCAAATTAGAAGGCTGGAATTCACATGCTAGATTCGATACATCATCATCTTCAGCTATCTGCCCACTGGTTGCTTGACATAGACCTTTCGCAACGCCTTCTAGAGTATGCGGTCTTGAGCATTCAACGTCCAACAACTTCTTGCCGACCGCACTAAGTCGTCGGTCCACCTAAAGGGAAGACATTTGAATGATTGGCTCAAAAAAAATACCAAACAATAATCGAGCCAAAGACATAAACGTTCAAAGAAAATATCATCGCGAAACTGTAACATAATTGCCTATTATAATTTATATAATTTACAACTATACAAAAATAACTCGTTTATTAATCGATACGACCTATTACGTATTAATATCCAATAGAATTGAAAGCATTTTATGATAAGTAAAAATGTACACGGTAACGTACGTCGATAAAGATGTAAAATTGTCCATAACCGATTCTGCTTACATTTTATTACATTATAAAACAAACGTCTCGAATTAATTATGAGACTGTGCAGTCACCATCCCTATCGATCGTAAAGAATCTTTCATGGCCGTTATAAAATGTTCCAAATCGTTGTCATGATAATTTATGAAGCATGTTTATGGATGAATTTATGACATTAAATTCTGACTGTCTCCTAATATGTTGTTGCGAACAATAAGAAATAAGCGACCCTTTCTTCTGCCAAAACACATGCTGTCAAACACGCCAACCATATTGAGCGTTCAAATAAATGTTAACATGTCCACTGCTGTTAGAACCGAAATAGTATTAAAGCAATGATTTTTTAACATAGAATATCTATTGCAGTACAATTAGAAGCACAAATTCTTCCACGTTATCAAGAATTCATATTCCGTCATTCCACTATTGTAAACAGTTACACTACCTTAGCACAAGCCTAGAGCTTAGTCTAAATACAACATGAGGAAAGTAATAAAATAATTCAGTAAATACGTTGTTTTCCTTCATCCCGTTAGTTGATGCATTTATAAATCTTTTCCATTAACACATCTACAAAGACGCGCGAAAAATTAGTAAACGATTGGCACGTCGCGGGGGCAGCGAGGTAGGGCGAGGGGCAAAGTGAATTAAAGCAACCGGCAGCCTATTACGTGAAGTGAGTTATAAAATAAAGCAGCGGCGAGTAAGTTCATACATTACAAGCCGATAACCAGACGAGACTTCTGAGACACAAACCAGTCCCTTTTAGTGAAATTGAAAACTTTTTCTGTTATTCATACCGCGGCCACGACACCACTCCTTTTAAATCAATTGCCTTTTATAATTAACTTTAGTCCATTATCGGAGTGCAGTCCCTCGTTACCGCAATTAAAATTCAATCGAGATGTAAATCTATATATGACAAAACTTGTTTTCTAATTCAAATGATCACAGTAAATTGTTTTTAAGATAAACGTTACTTACAAAAAACGCGCTCTAGTTAAGTGTTCGACGAATTACTTGATGGAATTATACTTGCCTCGGCAATATAAAATTTTATCTAACGTCTACTCCAGACAACCTTCAGACTTATATAAAAATGCATAAAGTGTGTAAAACGATACGCCGTAAATCGATACGATATTATGCAGCCCTCTAATGCAATGAACTATCTCCTGATCAGGAGAGTGCCGCTTTTACCTAATTCTTATTAAACATTTATTAGCTAAGACAAAAGCTATCGGAGGTATCCTCCGCCATGTTTTATTTATGGCCCTTTATGGGATTGGTATTTTCGTTGTGTAATATTAGCATTTGTATCGATTTCTTTCAATCCAATGTTATTCGCTTGCAAACATCGCCCGCCTAATCAGAAATGACTTCACAACGTGTTGTTAATATTGATGAAGGTAATTTTCTTTGCACATTAAACATCTAATTATAAAAAGGAAACCAGATATGTCGTTTTCACATCGAGATGTACAGATAAATTTTATATACAAATATATATATATAATTGCATTATTTGTAATGATAACTACAATATCATTCTACATGAAATTCTTTTTCCGCTGGATTTAAAAAAAAATCAAAACGATGAATAATTGATGATTGGTTCTATTGACCATAAACCACTGGAGGTAATGATGCATAAAAAAAGAGGAGACCAGAAAGAATTCTACTTCGTTCTGCGAAATTCTGATGTTTATGGTTCTTGCGTGACTTGAGCCGTCTGTTTCCGATGCTCTCTGGTAAGTCTTGTGAGAGTTTGGAAGACCGAAGTCGAAAGTATTATTTAGTAAATAAATGAGATGAAAAATTACGTAAACTATTATCGACTGATCGATTTGTGACGTAGGTCGTAGAGTCGGTGTCAGAAATAGTTTTAATCAGAGGTATGAGAGCCATTAATTTAATTACGCTCACCACGGGCAGGGCTGTAAGAAAATTGCTTTTATTTGTGGGGAGTCATTCAATTATACATTCATTCATTTGCCACCCATCGAGTGACTTCCACTTCATTTAATTATAATTTAGCCGGTCTATTTAGTGATTACATCGCATTATTCTTTCATTCATTCAAGCATTTTTAATTACTTGCGTTAATGACGTCACACAGTTTATTAATAGCTCCAAATCGTTGGGATTTCTTGTAAAGAAAACATCGCGTCTACTTGCCCATTTCGTTGTAACCGGACCGATTAAACCAAGATTTAAAATTTCGTATTGTTCTTTTGGAATAGCAGGAATCACAGCTCCCTACTGAGGGGCTTGAAGCCTACCTTACCTACCTTGAAGAGGTGACTAGGCCATAGTGAACCAAGTGCACAGTGCGTGTTGGTCGACTACACACATGACTGAATTTCTTCGCCGACATGTGCAGCATCACGATGTTTTTATTCACCGTAAGAGCGTCAGATAATGTACGTATGAAATTCGAAAATCGAAATACAAATTGGTACACGGCTGGGATTGAACCTGGACAATCAAGAGTACGGTCCCGTCCGCTTACTTGCGCCACCGACGCACTGACGAATATAGTTATTGTGACATTTATATTTAATTAATTAAAAGAACAATAGGTACAATATTGAGCTGATTATCAATACTAAACATGCCTTCGTAAGCACACTGTAATTAATAGTGTTACTTTTGTAACAAGAAGTATAAATTACAATCATTATATTTAAGTAACATTGTTGCAATCTAATTCATAACGTTTAACGTACTGTGCCCTATTTCTTTACCCCATTAACTAATTCGTAGTACAAACAGGAAGTTTCCATGTTATGTAATGTAAACACAATTTTAATTTATATTTTGTTACGTAACGCATTACATGCCTAATCATTAGTTTATTTACTAAAATGGTAGCTATTTATTTATCTACTGCAGAACACTACACAATTCAGTTTTAACTGAACGGTCAGACTTTACAGTTAAAACTTATTTTTGTAGGAAAATGTTAACTGTTATTTGAATTGTACCTTTCTCAGTATTGCTTACACAAGTTTTAAATGTTCAGTTAAAACTGAAGGTGTACAGTCTTAGTAAACGGGGAATTCGAGATACAACTTTGACAACCACTAACCACAAATTTAAAGTATTCGATATAATAAAAAGTTTTTAGGTGTAAAAACTTTTAATAATATTAGTCTTGTGGTCAACTTTAGCTAATGGAAAAACATAGCCCAGCATATACTTCGAGATCGTATTAACACGAACGTAGGTTTTGAAATATATATTTGCGATATGTAATACCCGACAACAACCGGCCAACAAAAAAAATACATTTTAACCTAAAAATGTACGGGAACATTTAATTAAAAGGCTTTTTTCGAAACTTGCGCAAGCCCATATCGCTGCACAATGAGTAATTAAAATTTTTAAAAAGTTTCTTTATTAATGCTTTCAGTATCGCCCTTTAAGGTAGTCAGTTGAAACTGGAACATTTTTGATACGTGAATAGATTTTAAAAATGTAACCTTAAAGTTTGCAACAGTATATATTTCTTATTAGCAACATGAATGACTTCTTATAAATCTTTAGTAAGATGAGAGGTTAATATTTTTTGTGGGTGTGTATGTAGGAATTCTAATTGACCTATTGCTATGCTGTCCTGATGAAAGAACATTTGTTCGTCCAAATGTAACGTGTAAATCATCGGGAGTCGAGTAAATAGACATTTACCAAGATTATATACGACCACACCACCACCTAACATCTGGACATCTTAGGGATCTTAGGCAAGCACCGACTCTTTATAAATAATGAACTTTATTTTGATTATATTTAAGTAGAAAATTTGTTTTTTTTTTGTATTAAAGCTGTTAAGTGATAACGTAAAGATCCTTTTCCACTGTCGTGACTAAATGTCTTGTGTATAAAACAATGCGTGTCAAAAAAAATGTATACAAACTTAAGCAATATCGTGTAAGTAAAGTTATAATATGAATTTTAAATCTAATTCCGAATTCAAACTTTATACTTCACGCTGTACTTTTGTACTGATATGCACAATCTTATTTGAAATGCATTATAATGAATGTAATGATGCGACTAAGCGCTTAGTGGAAAAACATATCTTATAATAATCGTCTAATTAAATGAAGATTGTCATGTTCATTTTTATTATCTGTAAACTCATTTAATTAACATTATTTAGTTACAATTACGTTTATCTCACTGTCTATAATAATACTATTAAGACTGCAGTCTTTTGTTCTAATATTATTAACAGACAAACACATTATTAACAGATAATGAATCAATAATGTACACTCACCATTTACTTGCTTCCACAAAACAATTGAACGTTACACAGATAATAAAACAATGTGTAGTAGAAAAATGTATTTAAAATTGTAAGCATAAAATTCCAATGCAGTGACACTTGTTTCTATCTATATTGCCGTCTCTATTTTTTTTAAAACAATGAGCGAGACGACAATATGATTTTGTACTAGCTCACAGTCGAACGCACAATAAACGCGGTCGCTACGTGACACATTATAGCACGACGGCGCGTGTTTACAAACTGGGCGCTGTGTAAAAACTGAATGAATGGGCAATGGGCAGTGCACTCTATCGGCCCACTTCCTGCCGCCGTGATAACACCCCTGTCCGTCGGTCACGTCTCCTATCGCTTCGCACATTGACAGTTAATTGTAACAATAAATTAACTGTTTATAACATTATGATTCAAACATAAATTCATTTTATATAACTCAACTGGCATTGAATATGAAAACATTGTACGCACAATAATAATCAAGGGATATTATGATCTTTTGACAAAAAGTAGTTTGCCGTTAGTCGTGAGCGTAATTTGAATTTGGAATATGGATTTGAATTAAAAAACTAGGCCGACTGAGCTATGATAGTTTATTTTCGAGATTGTCCACGTGAACGTGATAGAAAAAAGAGTAATATTATTTTTCAATTCGCATACAAAGGTGGTCTGGGCGAGCGGCAAATTGGTTGTATTGTCAATTTGGGCAGTGCGTGCCGGGGTGCAGATGAAATGTTTATTTTCAATTTCCGCCATTTTCCCGCCGCGCCCGCCGCGCCGGCCGCAGGATTAGGACGTGAAACAACCACGTCGATATGCGATAGTTTTGAAGATGTATCTCTAAAAATCCATTTGTTTTATTTACATGTTCAACATGTGTCAAATTTTATTTTTTATGAACAAATAAACCAATAAAGAACATGACCTTAATTTGATTTGTTACAACTAGGGTATATCTTAATGTTAGTTGTACTATTAAAACATTTTACGTCGTAAAAACGTGAAGACGTACAAAATGATTAAAAGAGTAAAAAAAAATGAAAAGAAACTTCATCCAAATCATACAACAATTTAGTAATGAATAAGAAGCAATCGCGTACGATCATACAAACAATAGTTTTCCCGTTTATTTGCAAAGAGCCCTCACGTTAAAGAAAAACGTTCGCAGTCATTTATTCAAACAATAAACCAAGTATTACAGAGTGTTACTCACTGGGATTTTTCGCGGAATATTGGAACGTTATGCACTGAATTATCAATTCTCTCTCACCGAACTTCCTTACATCATCACGCTATATTTGTTCCATCCATTCTCACATAAAGACCGCACGTGTACACATACTGAAGTATAATTATTGACCATTTTAATCGACTTCAAAAAGGAGAAGGTTATCAATTCGTCTGTATGTTTTTTTTGTGTGTTACCACAGTACTCGGCCCCTGATGCACCGATTTCGATAACTTTTTTCCGACACCGAAATAACCATAATTGTATATGAACATAACACAAGTAAACAATATAGTTTTCTATCTTTCGAGGTTCTCAATGAAATTACTTTCCAACTTTGTAGTGCATTTTGTTTAAGAACATTTTGTTTTGAAGTCGTTTTTTTTTTTGTTTTTGTCAATTTTTTTTTAGTATATAATCATATACAAGTAACACTATTTGTACGTAGGTAGGTATATAATTAGAAATCTATGCCGTATAATTAAGCAATAACGTGTAGTAAGGTTTACTGGCTACAATCAATAATTAACGCTCGCATTGAAAGCTGACGTAATGTAAGCAAGTGCTGTGTCAGCAGACGTCTAATTACAATTAGCCGAGCTAGGGAGTCATATCAGCAAAAATCCTTTGACTGTACACAACTGTGTGTCCCCGCTCCCCGCGCCCCGCGCCCCGCACCCCGCGCCCCGTGCTCCGCGCCCCGCGCCCGCCGACCGAGCGAACAATGCCAAGAGAGGCAATTGCATTACATGCAACGTTTGTTGCTTAGGGTGACACTTCTTTATTGCTACAAAATACCTCTCTATTTTCTAAACGTATTCCTGCTGCTGCACTCGAAGTCGTTAAATAGTCAATAAGGGAATCCCTTATTGTACGTTCCTCATACTAAATGTAAATTAAAATAATGACTTGAGTGTTACAGTTATTTTTTTGGAAACTATTAGAATTATTTAAATATATAGCGTGCTTGATCTTATCTAAGAAGGATAATAAAGTTTGCATTTTATGTAATGTCTAGATTATACGTTGGGTATTTAGAAAAGGCAGTTCTAGACATTCTTCGTGGAATTCATGCGAAACTAATGTTGCCGGAGAAGCTGATAATTGCGTGTAATCACTGACTGATGAGCGTGGTGCACGTTTTCAATTCGAATCGGATCCTCCGGCTGCAGGGTCAAGCCGACTTGTATCTGTTGCATGCCTTTTATTAACTAGCTATCGCACGTAATTCCGTTCGCGCGAATTAAAAAAGAAAAACAAAAAGCAGGTTCTCTAAATTCTAAAACCGCTACATACGTCGTACGGAATTGTCATTGTATTACCAAATTTGTGACACAAAAGTGAAAAAACAGTTTTATGTATTTTAATGAACATACGGCATTGATATTTCGACTTTCTTATATTACCTTGTATTAATGTTCTTTTTGGAATTACATTTTAAAACAAAACACAAGTATCTCCTTTTTAGTTTTGAAAGATGTTGAACAGGAACTACACGTCAGCTTGTCCGAGCTTTAAGCTTTATTTTATTAATTATCTATTTTACGTAAAGTTCTGTTTATTTTTTAATTATTAATATTTTTATTTAACTCGAAGACCATCTCTTAACATAGATTAAAATAAATAAAAAAAAACAAATCTTAACCCACCTACTGAAGGGATTTATACCGTATTCTAATACTGGTAACATCCTGTATATCTATCCTGTCTGTATATAGTGATCCAAGTTTATATAAGTTTAAAAATATCTAAGCAATATTTCCGCGAATCTCACGGATGTGAAACTTACAACATCTAGTAAGAAATAAAAGCTTTCCCACGCGATCTGTGCTTTCATTGTACTAGGAGCTTAATTACTAGAAGTATCCGTTAGAGGGCAGGAAACTTAAATATTGGCACGTTTTATTATCCCTTGTTTGTTCAGAGCTTCCTTTGAGGAGGCTTTGACGTCGCCGACTGTCTAGTAAAGGCCACCGATATCACGGTACATATTTTATCGTGTAATCTTTAAGCTTTTACGTTATCTAAAACTGTTTCTTGTACCCAAAAAACATTTGAGAGATATCAAGGTAAGGCTTTTTAAGAAATGCTTAAAATAAGAAGCTAATTTTAAAATTATTTTAATCACTAATAAAGTTGCAGAAAGTTTAAAGCTTAAGTAAAGCAATAAAATTAAAATAAGATAATTATTACGTTTTTGAATATATATTAATATAACTCTTAATTGTTGTTATCGAAAATAATGAATTAAAGATATTATTAAGGTAAATGTTACGAATATAGGTGTTTCAATATACTTAAATTTTTGGAGGCTCAATAAACAAAACTTACCTTAGCTGTATATATAAAACGTTAAATAATTAAAGTCGAAAGATACGGAAAATGAAAATATACAGTAGCTTTTCGATTTGAAAACAAGGATCATCAGTAGTCGATGGGTTTGTCACAAATGTCAAAAAAAAAACGTGTTATCTTATGACAGTAATGAGGGGATAAGATAAGAAAATGATGCGTGTCAAATTACAAAAGACCTCCATGTCCGCCAACATTATGCAAGAAACGTCAACAATTTACATGACATTTCTGTTTGAAAAGGGCTACCGACGATTGTATGTTATTTTGCTTGAACGAGGAAAGGCCGGCACTTAGTGTAAATAGCAGGCAGTATGTCGATATAATGGCATGCAATTTTATCAAAATTCTGTCCACCGTTACTCAGAAGTCGTTACAGAGCGTACCTATGTGAGTCAGTCGACGCGGCCATTGAAGTGTACAGCCGATATCCTTGTAGTCCTCCATACACACGGTACAGTTTTTACAACGCGATATTTTTTATTGAATACATAAATACATCTGTTGTATTACATGATATATGTATGTCATATTTATTACCATTTATAAATTATTACCATCATTTTAAATAATACAAGGTATTCAATATTCTTCGATATGGGTTGGTTATAGTTGGTATAGGTATCAAAAATAAATCAATTCCGTAATAAAGCTGTCATACGTTGATACCTGCGAGTATGTATACAAAATTTTGGGCGTCAGAGATGGCGCGAATGCCACCGCGTGACAGGAATACCGAGCGGGACGGCCGCGGGCTGATTAACCCGGACCGTTAATTAAATTATTAGAAATCTCGAGCCGGACTAATTAATGAAGAATTCCAACATTTCGGTCCACCTATCGGCGATTAATTAAAATCGACAAAGCCGCCAACGGACGGGAGGGCTCGCCAAATATCGCTCTATTAATGAAATGATCACTCGAAACTAATTAAATTATGGAGGTAATGGTGCGTGCCAGTGATATCGGCGGACACTACCTAACACCTGCAGTCTACAAATTCATGCTGAAAACTTCATGTTAATATCAATTATAACAGAATTCACAATCACATTAACTTAGTGACCACTAAGTAAGTCTTATAACCCAAGTATAACATATAGATCGTCGTGACATGACTAGAGGGTACTGATGTCAAGCAGATGTAAAATGATGTCCTTTGAAAGTGCTGACTCTTAATTCGCATACTACATTTAAATCTTAATCTCCAAGTGTTAATAATAAATATATCTGCAAAGTTTAACTTTATTGAAAGATTAATTAGAGCTTTTATAGTTTAAGGCATGTACGGAATAAGTTCAATTAGCTTAAAAGTTTGATGAAAATAATAAAATTTATTTGCGGGGTCATTAAAGAAATACGAGCACATGTAAGAGTGTCGGCAGACATGTAATGCCAGTATAAAAGGTGATGTGGCCACAGTCAGCGCGGAGGCTCGGCGCGGGGCGCAGCGACATTAAAATGAGTAATTATAATAAAGCTGATACGTCCTCATAATTAACTAAGCCTGATGAAGAGTGCTTTGACACGGGGGCGCCTACAGCGGCTTGAGCGCTTTAAAATTTACTTCGTTCCATCACAATGCAACAACATTACAACGTACTATTTATAAAACGGCTTAACTCACGTGTAACTCGGTGTCAGTACCGACTAGTTTATAAGTAGCATAGTGAAATGGCTCACGAAAGTTTTAATAGTTTATTAAAATTACAACGTTTTTCTTTTATAAAAAAAAATAAGAAAGTAGAACGAGAATAAGAATTTTTGTTTATAAGAAATTAGTATCTATATAATTATTTTTTCATTGGAAAATAATAAATCTCATTAATTAATTCTCTAAGAAGAAATCGTAGGAAATACCTTGAAGTGAAGAGGTCTTGTATCAGTACAGCGGCTGCAGCGCTACATCGCTTATAGCGTCTATCAGAGCAGCACTAGTGCTAATTAGACGGAGTGACAACCCACTCCTGTCATAAAGCGCTGCAGATTTATCGCTACAGATTATTTATATTATGTTTATTAGGCCTTGCCCTCCGCGTCCTACGCCCTGCTTTTCTACTAATTGAATTGCTGGGATTTTTATACTTAGAAACACCTCAAGGATTTATTACGCCTAATACTAGACTTTCATTGTATATACACATTTAAACAACCGCTTTACATCGCCGTTCTATCAATATAATAAATAAAAACGCACACAATTTACGAAGTCTACATGCTTATTTTAGTTTTCTTTAAATGAATTAATAAAGTCCGATTGAAATTAGGAAGATGAACCGAAATCGGGCAACATTATTCAAAACCCAACCGTGATATAATCGAGACAATCGATATTAAGTCTTATTGTAAACCATTAAGTGTCGAAATCGTCTAAGAATGTTTAAATAGTATGAGAGTCGCAGAAGTTGGTGGACGTCAATTATCCGGGTGAGCTGAACACTGGTTGCTTTGTAATTAACATGCTTACACCATAAATCATGACGCACTAGGAATACAAGTTATTTTGGCAATCGTTCTGATTATGATTAACTACGTCTCCTCCCATTGCGTGATAAATTGACAAACAGAAATAACCTTTACCATATTAATTAGTAGCAAAGAAAAACTAATTGAATTGAATAAAAAATGTTTTAAACGAATGAATACATTATGACTAATATTTGTAATAACAAAATGACACACGAAGTAAAACTATGTGAATTAAAAATGAACAAAACAAATGACTAAATGCATTTAGAATTGTTAGTAATACATTGGAAACGTATTTGACTAATTCGTTTTATTGAAGTGCCAATAACCTAATGGTAAAGGGTAAGGATTTCCGATCACGTGGTCGACTGTTTGAATCCCACCATTCGACTATTGTAAACTATATACTAACACAAGTGTAGGGCTTAGTTGGAATGATAGAAATATTAATAGATTAACAAAAATATGCTAGAATTAAAAAAAAATGAACAATATAAAATCAAAGATTTACGAATAAACAAATTTACCCGTTAATAGTAATTGAAGTTTAAAATTTTAAATTAAATATTGACTTAGAATTCGACGTTGGGACATCGTATAAACATACGGACCGTGCGGAATATTAAATAAAACTAAAGCCGTGTTCAAAAAGTAAAAAAAGTCTTAATTACAAAGTTACGTAATGAACATGTGTAAAAAATGCGACGACGTCTGGCTCGCGGCGGGCAAACAAATATCGACATTATGTTAGTGTTTATTAAAATTTAAAATTGAGTGGCGCGAGGAAGCGCGCGATGTCCTTATCCAACGGCGCTATCCATGCTTGTATCTTTCGTTGATTTGTTGCCTTGGTCTGTGGAGTGTGTTCTGGGGCTAATTAATTTTAATTGGATCGCAATGCATCTATTGTATGCGCAGGACTTTTGACCCTCGAGCGAGGGTCGCAGCGTCGTTGAAACGCACCACTTTAATTTGAAATCGGTTATTACTCTTTCAAAAATAGCCAACGTATTACAATATTTTTATTTTATTACAGTAGTTCGTATTTTATACTAATTAATATGATGTCACGTAATTATTCGCACCATTCGACAAATTCTAGGAAATTTCTGCGCAATAACTCTGTAAGATGGTAAACATTGTAATAGATGACAATATTAAATCGTATTATAAGTAAATCGAATATCGAACGCATTTTTTTCTTTTGGAAATAGCGAAAACAAATGAACGTCTAATGTGAAATAGTTTAAATTGATACGAAAAAGTATTGTGCTATTTTATAAGTTTTATTTTATTCATTCATTTTTTTTTCAGAGACAAATTACTACTATTTAACAGTAAAACGTCACAAACGTACAGAATTATATAAATGTGTTAGAGGAAATATGAGTCAGTCATATAGCAACATGTACACGTGATAGCCGTGGTCACATTTATGAGTCAAAACAATACATACAATAGAATTATATTCTATTAATAACCTATTATGTGTCACTATGTCAATGCTTGTTATGCTTGCTTTGTTTTTTAAACGGTAATATCATTATACGCAAATATTTTTTGACAATGAACTTTCAATAGTAAATTTTGTAAGTCATAAAAGCCGTTAGGTTATTATTGCTTCAGTGAAATAATTCATAACATTTAAAAACGATAAGAAACATTCAATTACTAAAGGAATTGTTAGGGAACGGTTGAATGGAAAATAATTAAGACGGCGTCATACGGGCGCGCGCATATCATTCATTCACTCCTAATCCGAGATTTACGACACACTCTGGATTACCGTTCGCAACAAAATTATAACACTAACAATCGGCGTTAATTTTACGCTCGTGCGCCTCCGCCAGCAATCGCACACACACACACACACACGAATTGAAGGCAATTCCGTTCCAACGAGATGTGCGAATTGAATGCAATGCCCTAGGGATTATTTAATTATTTTTTCTAATCACTAACTAAAAAAAAAACGAACGCATAAACATGATCGCTTGCGTTCAGTGAATAGACAATAATCTGTCAATAAATTAAAATTATTTTAAAAATAGAACTTACTTGAGTAAGGCGATGTCTATTTCATATTTACTTAATTATCAGTGTTTAAGAAAGAAAACAGAATATCCATATTTCATATTCAACAAAAATATTGTAAAACAAATAATACATTAAATCGTGTCAATAGTCAGTCATTTAAAGATTCGTGGGAATGAATGAGTGCATCTCTTGAATGAAACAACACAAACTTGTCATATCTGTCACATCTCCATTCATTCGCAGTCAGACAAAAACATCGAGTTGACGTCAGCGCACACTGCGTGCGACTGGAACCGGTCTTATAAAAATATGAACATGAGCAGCATTCAGTATTCTTGTTTAATCTCGTGAACGGGCCTAATTGTCCGCGGCAGTGACTATGACAGTTGCGAAAGGCGCCCGCCAGGGGGCGCTGACACGTGACCCGTCACTCGCAGGGAAATTAAAACATTCCGCTATTATTTTGAACCCGCGGACTGTACAGATGCGGCGGATTATTTTAAACAGCTTCCATGTTTTGTATGATGCTCTTTTATACAGCGCGATCGTAGCTGGCAATTGTTTACCGAACATACGACTACAAATAATTAAAAAAAAAAAACTAACTTTATATTTCAAACGTTTTATCATAACCGAACATATAAATTTAAAAGGAATGTAAAGGAAGGATATACATACAAGTAAAGCGGCTCATCACTTAGAAAAGTACACAAGAAACCAAATGATAATACTTTTACAACGAACAATAAATACATAAAATCAATAAGTCCAAAAAAACTGTCAGCATGTGTGTATGAACAGGCCGCAGTGCAATATCTCGCCAGGCCCGTATCAAAGTAATATCGACGGCAGCCGCCGGCGTAGAAATTTTAATAATTAAAAATCACCCCTACGAAGGGAGACTTCATACTGTACATTACGTGATACCAATTTTTTAATTACTGCTCATGTTAAAAAGTTAACTTGATATCATGGCGGAGTAACGTTTAAAGCAGCAGGCACTTCAGATACCATCATCATCAGCTCAGTGTACGCCCCCTGAGGGGCTCAGAGCCTACCCTGTTATTAGGGGTGACAAGGCCATAGTCAACCACGCTGGCCTAGTACGGCTTAATTCACTTCACACAAATCTTTGAATTTCTTCGCCGATATGTGCAGGTTGCATCACGATGTTTTCCTTCACCGTAAGAACGTCGGATAATGTA
>JAODUI010000028.1:5547921-5560508 GCA_027563995.1 Papilio gigon
ATAAGATAAATCCGTTCAGCCGTTCTCGAGTTTTAGCGAGACTAACGAACTGAAATTCATTTTTATATATATATATATATAGGTTAAGGCAATTAAAAAAAAATATTGAATTAAAAAAAAACATTTACATCTTAATCAAACACAGTCACTATACACACATTATACGTAGCGAGATAAATTTAATTTTCAATTTATCTTTTTTAAACTGGTCAATGTCACGAACAATCGATCATCGCTTCATCAACAAGTATTCAGGGCGCCAAATTCCGTTATGAAAGAACTTAATCAGACAATTCAAGCTGTACCCTTGACGGGGGCCACACCGCGCCACCGAAACACACGCGGCGGGCTCACAAAAAAATGGTCGTCCCACGTTTTTAAAACATTTATTCTGCAGCGAGTAATTCACACAATAGCTCGTTGTGTCATTGCTATTGCATTACTCGCACTTTATGGTGTGAACGGAAGCCGCACGACTGTTAATTATTTAATTTCACTCCTTAACACTCTTCACTTATGGCTTAAATTTCTTTGGCAGAATTTAATTGATTATTGAATGCATTTTCTTACATCAATGTATGAACTCATTGATTACTAAAAACAATAAATCGTATTTTATGTAGGACCTCTGTTATTTTTTTTTGTTAACATATTAGGAGTTTTTATTAATTTACTAATATTTCTTTCACCACTGCAACTAAGCTAGGCTTCTAAGATATAGTCAATGACAATAGTCGTATGGCGGGATTCGAACTCTCGACCACGTAATCGGAAATACGTACCATTAACTATTAAGCTATTGGCGTTTATTATTTTCAATTGTTTTTAAAACGAATTTCATTACACAATATTGGCACTAAAATGACTCAAACCTAGCCAACATAACTGCATAAAACTCAAAATAAAACTGTAACCGACCACCCAAAATGCAATCTATCTGTTAAGTAAGTGCTTTAGTAGTCTGCTTGCAACAAAACACCTTTATTAAACACTACAAGTGAGAAATAATAGGCCCGAAGTCTGAAACTGCAAGAGGCAAGCGAGGCATCCAGTTTCAAAGCAACTCGCTCCCGCGTGGGTTGCTCCTAAGTGGATTAATTACAAGGATGATCTTCCACCTAAATCAGTCTAACAAGCGTATACTATTACGCGCTCCTTCCACTGCCTACTTCGATTGAGAACTGAAGTCGGTACTTTAAAACATTATGATTAAATTAATTAATCTTGCATAAACTCGTAGCCGTTCAGATGTAAATTTAAGTATAATTTTAGCATGATAAAACTACACTAAGGCATTGCCTCGACTTTAACAGTTTTAGTATTTGGTATATTAATGCGAAACGTAATCAAAAAATGTTTAAATAAAAAAACTTATTTCATTAGACTATATTTGAATAAAAAAAAAAGATAAAGCTGCAGTCATTCATACAGTCAGTTGAGCTTTGTTGAACGACGGTACGACAGCTGGCCAAACATCGACTGCTTAACCATGCGTGTTTTATAATGTGCCAAGCAAATATTGAACCATCAACGGAACATATTCGTGGTCAATACCCGTAAAAACTACGGGGGACTATAACGAAGGTAAATATTTAAATATCAAATATACACGAAGTTCTTTGCCATAAAAGTCGTATTGCAAAAAAAAATGTGAATTAAGATTTCTACGTCATATTTACTATTTATTGACATCATATATTAAAACATTATAATTTCTATAAAAAAAATTCTTAAAGATTTAATTACTAATATTAATGAAGCACCAGTTAATACGCTATAACGTCCCGAGAAGCGGTTGTCCTGCCGTCAGATCACAATGCCAACTCGATCTAAATTGGCTACTAAATATTCAAAAGCAATACTCCGTACGAAACATACACGGGTAATTCCACAATGGCGGGCTAATTCAATTTGAATCACACACAATATTCTATTAATCGTGACGGACAGGTGTAATCAAGCCACACGCGCTGCGGCCCGCATTGTCGGCGGCCCTGCGCGTGACGTCACCAGCGAACCTGTCTCTGACAACGCACGGCTACTTCTCTTTTATAAATTTTTTTAATAGTTTATGTCAAAGAGTTGAGTATTTTTATTTCAATATATAATTAAATAAATATTATTTTATTACAATCTCAAAATTCGACTGTAATTAAATTTTTATCTACATTCTAAGGTTATTGTAAAAATGTAATTTAAAAAAAAAAAACATACAAATTACGAATCTAACTGTCTAGTAAGTAATAGTGTAATTACTCTAAGCACAAAACTATTTGATCCTATATTAAAATAACTATTAATTAAACAAACGCGTCCGTTGAAACATTATACCTTAACAGCTACTGTCACAAACACCACTAATGAATAAATAATCCAAACAAACAGATAACAAGAGATGCCAATTAAACAATACACTAATTAATTCCAAACATTGGTGTAGTGGACTTAATTAGAGTAGGCATCATTATTAAACGGACAGAGCGCAGGTAGCCTCGACAATACCAACTAACTACAATGGGGAAGGTTGATATTAATAACTAATTCTATGTGGTTTTACGTCATAACTGTTTTATTACATACATTATAACCCTTCACCTGCTACTAAGTTGTTTAAATAAAAAAACACTAACAATAGTCGTGAAAGTGTTTTATGAATAAAAAATATTTAAATATAATGTTAAAGTCAAATACGAAATGGTACTGCACATATTTTATTCTTATATCAGAAAGGTGGCAGTCCACAATACAGTGAGTATTGTAAAAAGGCTTTTTTAATATCGGAGGCGAGAGCCGGCCGCAGTGTCCCACGAAACATTTTCCATTAATAAAACGCGAAAAAGGAATATTACATATGAAAAAGACATATACCCGTATCGCCGGACCCGCGCTATCTCCTCGGAAGGTAATAACTTCTTTACAAGTCCAAAGTCCGAGGGATTGAAAAGCAATTTCAGCGGGACACCCCGCCCGCGCCGGACGCTCGCTATATTTCTTTTTCGCTACTGTAATTCGCCTTTGATTTAATCTCCAGAAACAAATCTTTGAATGTGAAAGTTTACCGATAGGCATCTGTGTTGCTAGTTTGGCTGATTGGCCCCGGCCCGCTGTGCGTGTGCCCGCGCCCGACGTTTGCTTCGGAGACCGCTGATGCTCCGCAATTCGTTTGATTCTTTGCCGAGATTGCATTCCTTATTTTGTAAGGATTTCTCTTCGAAAATTTTACATTTATATTACAATGTAAAAGTAAATTCTATTCAATCAGACTTGATTTTTTCCCTCTTTTTTTAATTCATACAAATGTTTACTAAATAAAGTTATGGAAAGTAAATAATTGTGTTAATTACAAAGTAGTGTCCTGAGTTTAGAAATATTGTCATATTTTATCCGCTGTGGATAGAATAAAATTTAAAAGATAAAAATATTGTTGAAACAAATTAGTGTGTCTCGCATCGAGTGCTCAATTTGTAACGTATCAGTAAACTAGATAGAAACGTAACTTTAGCCAGTCGGCCGTGGGCGACGACGCGTCCCGCCTATATCGCCTTACCCGCTGCGCCGCACGCCGACCGCAGAATATTCCTTACACTGACCGACAACGTCGTCTTATCCAACAACATATTAAAATTACTTGAAAATGATACCCAATAAACACATGACAACAATACTCGAGCTATTACAAAGTATACTGGTTCATTAAAACCAATTTACCTTATGACGGTTTGGAGTTCGAAAGAAATTGACATTTAGTCCTTTATGTCTCTTATTCTGAAATAAACTTGTCAAAGTCACCGAAAAAATAAACTCAATTAAAGTAAATAACCACCTAATAATAACCTCCAGATGGATCGGACGGCAGGAAGTCGTTGAATGCGGAAACCGGAGGAACGCATACTGTGAAAGGCGTTGAGAAAGGCCTACGTCCAACAGTGGGCAGACAGGGGTTGATGATGATGAAAGTAAATAAGATAAATAAATATTCAATTAAATAATGTGAAACAAATACTAAACCTATTAAATAGTTATAAAAGATCCAAGTTTGAGAACCACTGTCCTGTTGGCTAGGGTTGAAACAATGTAGAATATGCGTAAGGACTAAGGAAAAAATATACGTAAAGCCCCACTCAATTTGAGCGAGACGATCCCGTCCTACGTCCGGCCGCAGATCGCTATCGTCCAAACTGTTCAGAGCGCCTTATTTATATAATCTAACTATTTGCGAGGGACACGCACCTCCCTTGCGGTGTTTTCTTTTCCCTTCCCAACACGAGTTCGGCTAGAATCTGTTTGCAGTGAATGGTAATTCTTAGTATTGATAAGATTTTCTCAATACCTCCGCAGAAACAATAACATTGTACGTGCATACATGATATATTGAAACAATCACATTATAGCACGCTTACATAAATAAAAGACTGTTACATTGACATTGTGAATATAAACAAATCTATCGTGAGACGATGTATATAAAAACAAATGACATACAAGCATGAATATATTGTTCATTAAAGATCGTTAGTAAATCTTTACAATTTTATCAATATCTTTTTAATTTTTTTACAATGTATTGTAATATATTTGTAACGTAGGGCTTCCTAACCGAAAGCTACGGTAGTACGCGTTAAGGGACCATTTTCTGCGCGAACGGAGCCTTATATTGAATACAATTCTAATGGCAAGGCTGTTCCACATTGGTCTCATTGTTTTCTTAGTACTGTATGGTATTACATAATTTTTAGTGTAAAAACAAATACTTTTTTCATATGTAAAAATTACAATACTAACGACCACATTGCGAGATCACAATAGCAATATTTCTTGTTTTTGATTTAGGAGTATAGTAAATGAACATTGCTTGCAGTATAACATTATAAATACTAATATACTTTTTTTAAAATAATACTTTAATTCAACAGTTAAAAAATCCGCTAAAAATAGTACCCAGTGTGGAAGGCCCGCGCGCGGCGATCGGGCCATTTGCTACTGTTTTCAATTTGCCGACCGCGGCCATACATCAGCGGCGGCACGCAGCGCTGCCCCAACTTTAATACACTTACGGTTGACATTTTTCCGGCCATTATGCATTCTTCTAAACCAATGCTTTTTGTAAATACTAGGAAATTCAATTTGCCCGATACTTGAGTCGCAATCGGTTTGTTTCTAGTATAACGCAAACATTTTACAATTCCAGGAATCACTTCAATAGCGGGCGTATCGTTACATACTCTGTTCGCTTTTTTAGCGTATTTTTCTGTTATTTCAAATTCTTCTAAATGTTACATGCCAGTGCGTATTTACAAACAGATTTAATTTGAATATTAAAAAGCTAGTTTCGATTTCCAATATCGCGATGTTTATTTCAAAATTGATTTACACTGTTCTAAATTTGAAATGGAAATACTACAATAGATTGGATATAGACGAAAAATAGCGTATATGGTCGAGGTGTTTAGTTCTCAAACATTCGCCGTTGGCATAACAAGTCCGCGCCATTTGTCCGCTTCGATGATGAATGCATGTGCTTAATTGAATCCCGGCCCCCACGCGCGCACCTCGCATTTTTAACACGTATATAACTACGAGACTAGACAATGAGGTGTAAGCAAGCCTTCAATAAACAAATATGTTTCAAAGGCGAATACATTTTCTATTACCTTAATATACATGAAGTTACATTTCAATTGAATCGCTGATAGCCTAATGGTTAAGGTTACGTACCACCGATCTAGCGGTCGTGGATTCGAATTCCACCATTTGACGGTTCTGAATCATATCTTAGTACATGCTTTTTTTTAATTTACTTTGAATCGTTACAAGAAATATTAATTAATTAACAAATATCTACGTAAATTTTAACCTAATAAAATTACTTAAAAATGCACTTTTAATAAAATTGCTGAAATGATCACAGCGATTATAATAAAAATTATAATAAAAAAACTTACAAATTATAAATGTTATACATTGACGAATACCCTGTTATGTAACATGATGGTACTGTAACGATATTCTTGCGTTCATTGGAGATAGTATTTTGTTATTATAGATTGATTAAACATTTTAAGCAACGTTCAGAATTTGTACGACACAAAATGAAAGGTACGGGACGTACTTCATTTCAATAATAGAGGGATAACGCAGTAGAGCTGGAGAAACGCAAATTGGCGGCTCCCTATGGTCGGGTTAGCGTTCTAATTTGGACGACGTCCTGTCTCCCGCCGACTTGTTTGACGAACAGATAGATACAGCGCCGATAAACAACGTCGATATTATGTCGTAGCCGACGACTAGTTCCCGGAAATGTTCGTTATTAATCCACCAATACTAAATACTGACGTCCCAATACAAACAATAGAACGTCAAAGTTATTAATTATCGCATCGTAAGGAATACGACGAATCTATTGTAAATTTATAATGTTCTTAATTTAAAAATTATCATTTATATTGTAAACATATAACTACTTACAAAGTGATAATAAATTATACGTGATTTAATCAAATTGAATTCGACAAATGCGTGAGACCAAATTATCAACACTCAAATATAAACGCTTCGTCATCACAACGTGTCAAAAATCAACACTTCACATCTTCTAATAAACAAGATTTTTATTACAGACAAAGACAATTTGAATCTCGTTTCGCAACGTGCCCGGGTCGAGTTGAGGTGCTATTAATTCTGCTAAATTGAAAGTCGACTCTGCACGGTAACAGTCATCAGCGCATACACAACCCAACAGACGGACGCTTTGAAATGCATAGCTTTCCACATATGTACGCTTCGTTCCACAGTTCAGTGTTTTTCAAAGCCGTGTCGCCTGTAATCGTATTGTTGGTGTTATGTTCCAGTTAGAATTTAATTGTTGTTTGATGGTACGTGGAATGCTGGACATGTTTTTTCACATTTGTTTTGTTAACATTTATTAACATTGTTATTGAAATATGCTAGCTTTTATTTTATTGAATGGTAACGGTATGTAATATGGAAATTAGTAAGACATTGTAAGATTATAGAGTCTAGAATCTGGATAGATTTTGCCGAATATGACTTGTAAATTATAGGCAGGTCATAATTCATTCGTTCGTTTTGTTAATTCTTTAAAAAAAAAAACTTTTTAAATACTTAAATAGATGTTCTTTTTTTAAACGGACGTAATTAATTTATGCCAGTTACTAAGTTAAATTCGAATAATTGTTGTCACGAACGTCAAGAAGGTAATGATTATTCGCACAGAGCGGTAGTACCTAATTTCGAGGGCAGTTGGTGCGCGTCGGCCCACTGAGCGTTCAAATTGCCGTGCTGGACGCAATGCCCGTTGCCCGGTGCCCGGCGCCCGTTGCCCGGTGCCCGTTCATTACACGGCCGTGTTTGCTACTCTGCGAATGAAGTGCTCACCATCAGAGGAAATGAGCACTTTCTGCGAGGAGGGTATTAACCTCGTTGCGAATCGACGTCACAGATTACATTGCAGTATTGCGAACGCAATAAAACCTCTTTCGATCAAATTTATTTTTTCTGGCCAATGCCATAAATGATCATTCCTTAAAAAAAAATTAAAAAGCTTTATTATTATTTCTTAATGGTATATCAGTCCAACTATATTAATAATATATAACTAAGTAATAAGTTTAAGTAATACAAAACTATTAAATTTAAATATACTAACATGATTGAAATATCACATATACCGGGAACTTTATATGTTCCCTGTTATTACCCGTAAGTATGCAACTAATTGATTTAAAGCCGTGTTCTTATAGATTTACGTATTGTTTTGCTCAGATCCCGCCGGCGACCTCCAACTTTACGTCAATACTCATTTAAAAATAACACGTGTCAACTGCGACATTAATTAGATAAGTTTGAAACAATAAAGATACAAGCAGATCGTACCAACATGTACTTGCGCCTACTTCGAGAACGAAAACATATCTTCATTAATTTGATAAGGACTCGGGGTCAAACAAAACAAACCATTGTACAGTTCTGATTGGTCGTTGTCGCTGTGACTGGACTCGTATGTAGGCGCGGCTTTCTTTTTGTAAACATCTGATGACAGTACCAATATTATTTTCATTGTCTTTATCATTATAGAACCTAGAACTGCTGGAATGTCTACCAATGACCTTGGTTACTAAATAACAGTTACCGATATCTGAATTATATCTATTATAATTGGTAACTGGTGTCTAATTAGTGTGCAAATAGTGGTCACGTTGTAGTCCTCTTCCCCATCCGACTTTTTTCTGTCAACGTTAGGATAGATAGGGTAGTGGACTTGGAGGAAGGGGGGATGTTTCGGTAGTGGAAAGATTCTCTTCGGGGACGGCCCTTCTGATAAGGGCCAACCTTTCTACGTATGCGAGTGACTTTAGTATTTTGGCGACCGCTTGGTCGTTTGCGACGTTATACTAGAAAAAAGAAATTTGCTAATTGTTTATTTCTCTTCTATAATTGTCTTTACTTTTATAATTGTTTATTTAAGAGAAAACACTAATCTATCGAAATTGAAAACCAATGAGTAAGTTGATGTTGAGTCCAATAAAAATCTGAATTAAGATGTACTTTGTTGACGGTACACAATACGATTGCAATCATGAAATCGCTCTATGTATATCAGTGTAGATTTTATTATATTTTGTAAAGAACATCAGAGTACTGTCAAAAATTGGTTGTATAAAAACTTTACAAAAAATTGGCCATACAAAATGCGGCTCACGAAAGCGAAGTAGTAAAAAGTGGACGCAGTTTGTTCCCCTACTTAATGTTAAGTTGACAGAATTTGCATAAAATTCGCTAACCGATGGCATCGTTACCGAAGTTTGGCCGTACTTCGAGCACACTCGGAGCTAAATAGCCTATAAATGAAAGGCCTCATTTTTGATGCGCCATCTCTACAGTTTACGGAATAAATAGATCTAGATACCTATTTAATAACAGAAATTAAACAAAAAAAAACATTTTTACATCCTTTGAATTTGACTTTTGTTTAATCAATTCATTCAAAGGGACTATTATAATTTAACGAAAAATATTCTTAGCAATTTTCATAAACTAGTTGTCGTCCGCGACTTCGTACGCGCAAAAACAAACTTGATAAGTACCTTATATGCTATTCCAGATAGAATTCTATCTTTGTATCAAATTTCATCCAGATCCGTCCAGTCGTTCTGGAGTTACCTGCTTACGTACATCCATACATCCATCCAATTATACATTCGCATTAACAATGTTAGTAAGATATTATACTCTACATAGATTAATTACTTGTGTAGCCTTATCTATCTTCAACGATAACGAAAGCTCATTAATGTTTACATACTTCAAGTGTATTGGAGATAAGGATATCTGTCCCGCTAGGCGCTGTGGACGTCTTTAGATAAGTGCCCGTAAAAAGTTTAACTTTTTTCATATCGACGTTGAAATTGAAAAAAGCTTCGAGGAGACGATGACAGGCAAGCACTCGAAACTTTACTTGACAATACATGATAATGGCGATCAGAGGTTACCAATTTCGACTCCCCTTCCTTTCACGGTTGCCTCAGAGTGGTGCCTTCTTAGTATAATAATGACAACAAAACACACTGACGATCAACTAGAGAGGACTAAAGGCTATATTTGCTACCCGGGGTTTCGTTTATATTAAGAAACCCTTAAATTTTAACATCTAGCAATATTAGCTATCACCTGCGTCTTCCTATGTGCGCAATTAAAAACGAAACTTACTAAATAACCAACGTGTTTTCCAGACAGTAATGTGTCAAATTACAATCAGATCCGTATAACCGTTTTAGATTTCACCCATCCATTATCCACTATCTGGATGAATAGATGGTTATCTATACGTGAATCTGAATATCTTACTAATGTTTTAAATGCGTACTTGGGATATATTGAGTGAAACTGGAGGAAAAGGGGCACACGAATAATTGTAGTAAAGCATTTTTTGTATTTATACAATTAAGATTAGCTAATCCACTGTTATTTTTAGACATAACTAATAACATTGTTATGTGCTATATATTCCCGAGATAGCGCGCTACGGAGATAACGAATGTAAATAATATACGTCAATGTAATTAAGACAAGCGCACATAGAACGATAAATTAAATACATTAATATCTGTTATCAGTGAAATATTTAATTGCTCGATTAAATATAACAATTATGAAATTTATAAATGGTCTTATTTATCTTGTTTATATACTAAACAATGATTTAAACTGATTTGTCTCATTAGCTATAATATAATTTAGTTTAAACCACAAAATGACGTAAAACAAATTGTTTTTTCATTATATAAATATAAGGAAACAAAGTATTGGGAAGTGTAATATAAAAAGATGTAAATATACAAGAATTATGCGTATAAAAAAAACAGTCCGCCTATCTCTTTAAGTTCTTGGCTTTTAATATGCATTCCAAAAACTGTAGATATATATAGTAAACATTTGACTAGAGGAAGTTAATTTCCTCGTTAACGAGTCTCGATGCTTTTTGACATTATCTTATCTTTATGGACTTTTAAAATATTTGGTAATTTTTAACATGTAACATTTCTTTGTTTATATGGTACCGTCACGATGACTGTTTGTGTAAGTATTAAGAATTTTTAAAGAATAATAAATGCAACTTTATGATGTAATACGATCACTTGTAATTGATCGCAAGCGATGGTGCATTCTCTATAAAATTAAGTGTATTGTTTTTTTATAAACCAATGTTCCACATCCTTATTAAAACAATTCGAATGTGAGTGAGAATATTAATTTCTGACGCGACAAATAACAAAGCTAAAGCATAAATAATAGTGTATAGTTTTACGTGTTTTGTTTTATTTCTAATTTTGAACGTACAAAAATGGTGTTGTAATATTGAGTTTCTCACGATAATCAATAAATGAAAAGTCGAAGCGTACTGTTTTAGTTCTAGACGTGAATAAATCTAATTGAGGTAATGAAGGAGGAATTTCTTAATTAGTGCTGTTTCATACGAGCCATGGGCACACGAACTGTACCGAAACGGGTTAATTACGACCGATAACTCTTTAATTAACCTGCCTAATAACAGAGTATTTGCATTCGAGCCGCCGGCGTAAGACCAATTAGGGAGACGATGAAATCGATTGAAAATATTGTTTCCTCCAGCTAACGTCCAAATTACCTCAATTGTTTTATAATTAAATTTATTATTATTTACGTTACAAATTCCAATTGCTTGTCAATATTTGTTCCTGCCTTCTTGTGGCTCATTAGTTAGACTAATCTTATTGCCACTGATACACACACCAAACAAAATAATAAGCATAAAACATATCTCTATCTTTATTATTTTCTGTGAAGGAAACAGAGACAACAATATATTATTAATGAGATGAACGAAGTTAAAGTTTCATCCGGTGTTACAGGTAAAATATTTTTAAATAAATAAATTCTTATTCTAGCCTTTATATGAATGTGATTAACGGACTGTTGCGGGCGGCGTCCTAAAGAAATTCTCACATAACAGTGTTTTTTCATTTTATTAACTTCCTAAGTTTGATGGCATAATATATAGCCTAAGTACTGGGGTAAAAGTAGGGCTTGTTTCTACTTTAAGAAATGTTCAAATGTGGCATACATTGGTGGTTGCTGAAATCGTAACAAAGTTAAAAAAAAAATTTACGCTTCATAAAATAGTATATATATATATATAGATGTTGAAGTAATGGTTTTTTGTTTACTAATTGATATGGTAATGTATTTAAATATTGTTTCTAACATAAATTATTATCAGTAGGCGTAGCATTAGAACGCTCTGCTTATCACGCGTACAAAAAACTGATAATTCGAAGATGGTTAAATATATATTTAAAAACTCTTCACATGATACAGTTATAAAATGTTAGTAAGAAGGCATACTAGAGCGTCTTTGACGCTCTTTTTAGATGCTTGTCCAGACCGGTTAGAACCATCGTCTAGGTTAGATCCTTGTCAGGTACCAATGTGTATTTCGAATTACGAATTTCATATGTATATTACACTCTTACGTTGGAGGAAAACATCGTGATGCTACACATATCTTCGAAGAAATTCAAAGATATGTGTAAAGTCAACCAACATTGGGCCAGCGTGTTTGACTATGACCTAATCACCCTCAATAATAGGGTTGACGCCGACCTCCTCAGAGAGGACGTGTAGTGAGCTGATGATGAATGAATGATACTTGAAGATTGTTTAATGGTAACACAATTTTGGAATTTCAATGCGTTAATACAGCGAAGTGTAAAATGTTAATGAAAATTTTTGTAAAAAGGAATTGCAAAATGTTCATAGTTGAAATGATTTCGGCGCGACGGTCATAAACTAGTCTTATTTTCTAACACTGTCCTATTTGTTAGTTAATTCGGCTCTAATTGCAGGAAGTATAGATAATTTGAGTGCTTCCTTCACTTTAATCTTTTATTGCCGTTTTAAATTTCACGGTGCTAATTTAAATTTTCGTGTACGAATTTTCGTTTTGAAAAATTTTAGGTGTTTGTAATTTAATAAATCAGCGACTTATTTCGTGTTCTTGGAGACTTCGTGTTAGATAGATTTAACTTGTA
>JAODUI010000028.1:5560608-5575285 GCA_027563995.1 Papilio gigon
TTACCCGTTAACACATTGGTAAAAAAAAAGAACATTCAACTAGAAACTAGAACTCTCAGAAGAAAAAGGTATATTTGGTTGACTATTGTCGTAAATCATATCCTTACACAAGCTTTTTCAAGCTTACTAGGTTACAAGAAATAATAACTTAACAAAATTCTACTGGTATTTTAAAAAAATGTTATAGTCACATCTCAGTACATTTACTTATAACTTAATTATTATAATTAATGTTATGTAATTAAATCTATTTATAACTAAAAACTTTCGTGTTTTTCATTAATATAATGTTCATAAGAAAGTAAGCGAAAACATGTGGACACGCTGGGTGTGTAGTGTCGATAACTAAACCCGAAATAAAGTGCAGACTTATTGCGTAGTGAAAACTCGATCAGTAGTGGTGGTCGCAGAATTAGAACCTGTAACATTTCCCTTACTACCGCAGAAACTACAGTCAACCCGTGATCATGGCGCATGCAACTTTGCCGAAATATCGGAAGCTCTCTTCATACGAACATTATATGAATAAATTCTAGTTAGGTCTGTCCGCGGTACGATCCGCCGTCAGATGGCCCTCGTATCATCGTATTGACAAACAAATACATCAGAGCTGCGTCATTAGTCGCGCCACCCCGGGTTATCGCACTGTCATACGGGACGCGCCTAATGAGTAGAGTATGCGAAACGACTTTCTAATTACGGGCCTTGGACGTATGGCTTTGCTGGCTCCTGTCTCACATGCTTTACCTTTGATACTGTTTGACTTTAATTACGTTGGATGTGCCACTAGAGGGCTTTACGAGCGTCATGAGAAAAATAGCATAGCAGTGAATAAAATTGAAATTTCTGTATGCGATATTAAAATTGTTCATATTTCATACATTTATTTTTATTATAATTTGTAATAAAATTGAATCTTAATTACCTTTCTTTTTTCATATGAAGAGAACTAATATTATTTCTATTATAGAAATACGAAAAATTTTATCATAAATAAATTGCACATTCTTGTTTGCTTTGATTTATATTTATAATGCAATATTTATATAAATATTTCACAGTAATAATGCACCCGAAAGAAATTTATAAATTCTACATAATATATTAAGAATAAAAACGTGGGAAATAATAAGATATTCAATTTTTTTTCTCACGAAATCTAAATAAATTATTGCATTTTTTTTAATATAAACATATTTAGGTAGAATTTATAATTTTATTATACATTTATAATGTGAATTTAGATTCTGTTAAGAAAGTATAAATTTTTATGTGATAAATTCGATTGCATTTTTTTTTTTAGAAATAGAAATATTAGCGAAATTTATTAAATTTTACCATTATTTCTTTTTACATTCCGACTGAGCTCTAAACTTGTATTCGGATATGGTTTTACAACAATAGTACAATCGCGGGATTCGAACTCTCTTGAACGGAAATCCATACGGGTAACATTTGGGCTATTTTTTATAAGAGAAAGAGGCAAACGCGGGGTCACGAGGTGATCACGACGTCCATAGACACTCGCAATAACAAAGGAACCACGAATTCGCTGTCGGCCTTTGAGAATACGCTCATTTCCTACCTAGCGTACTACTGTATGTTAACTAACTACTTTATGGACTTACCTTCGCATAGCCTCAACTTACTTCCTTCATCTATTCACTCCTTCCATGCCATGGCAAAGTCCGTCCAAATATGACGTGGGAGCCTTTAAGAGTAGAGTGAATAGGCATTTGCAAAGCTAGCGCGTATCATATTTAGACTGCATCACCACTTTATATTAAGCGAGATAGCGGTCGAGCACCAGCTTATTCATCGTAACAAAAAAAGTTGACTTGCAACGAATCTCATAATTAATGGTAAAATTAATTTGCAATAAATTATGTTAAACGGAGACATTGAACGTGTAGCTATTTGCGAGGATACGGGCGCTGGCAGTCGCCGGTAATTAAATGAGTAACAAGAGGAAGAAGCGACGCCGTTGAAAAACATGCCCCAACACAACCTAATTACTAGTGACCTTACCTCCCGTAGGGCTCGTGCGCACTATAATAACTTTAAAAGCACTATCTTCAAATTAATTATATTTTAACGTGACTATTTTAGTAAACTATACTTACAAAATTTTATACCAAAGACAAAAATGTTGCGCAATCTTTAGTAACATGTCATTAAAAAATTTCTTTAAATATTTTTATAGTCAAGAGCTGAGACGACGATGAGAATGAATGTGGATGGCTATAAAGGTAGAGGAAGACCAAAGAAGGTGTGGATGGATTGCATGAAAGACGATATGGGTAGGGTGTGTGAGTTCAGATGTGACGGTTGACACAGATTTATTGAAGAGTAGTGCATACTGTGCCGACCCTTCATAGGGAAAAGGACAAGTTGATCATGAGTCAGCTATTTGTAACTGATTTAATATTATAAAGCTGGAAAGCATTATGTAACTTCAGTCTTTCTTGGTTTACAAATGTAATGAGGCATACAAATGTGCCAAAACATCGGTAGCTCAAAGATGCTCATAGTGTTATCAATTGGTTACGAACGTTACTTAACGGTATTTCTTATTTATTAAATATTTAAATTCTTTGGAAACTACTAAGTAATTAATAGCATGAGAAATATAAAATTAAATGATAAGCATCAGACAAATTGTCTCCTAATGGATACAAACCTTTATCATATCTATAAATTTATCAACACAATCTACCATGAGAATATTATTTTATATATTTCATTCAATAATGTTACATCGTTGACCTTTGGAGTTGCACATTAATATAGGATTGTGTAAGAACAATATCATAGCTCGTACTGGCTATTTGTGTAAGCAATGGTACATAACTTTTTAATGTAACTTGTAATGATGTCAAAAAGCTAAGAAAATATTTCGTGACGAAACAAAAAACGACACTCATTAATTGTCAAAAAAAGAATAAGAAAAACAAGTGAACGTAACGTGGTAATTAGGATTTTTTTAAGCGAAAACCCTAACGCAGCGTCGACATCCGTTTCTCTAGCTAATTTGTTTGTGGAGCGGTGAAGAGAGGACCGGCAGGGCAGGGGAGCAATTAGTGCGCCCGGTGGCTCCGTATGTCTGCAATACCTTAACTGTATCACCACGGCTAGTTAACGTCTATAAAACACTACGAATAAATTATACTGTCACAAACGTTTCTTAAGAAACAAAAGCAAAAAAAAGTTGCACAAAAACCAATGTTTGTTAACATAAATATTTAGCTTCTCGCAGTTTTTTATGATTTGAACAATATTTTTTATTTATCCATTTAACTTCTAATGGCTTTTTAAAACTTTCAGTGGATGGCGATATTCAATGTCGTTCTTAACCAATAAAATATTCTTATTCATTTCTGCGCAACAAATGCCCGGTTTATATTCTGTTTATCCACCGCGGCATAATTAATAATTAAATGTAGATTAACGAAGTAATACGATAAATTGATTTTCGCAAATAATATTTATCATAAATTCGTAATTAAACGAAACCTAATAATAGCAACGAAACCTCACGCCGGCCGGTGTCACCCGCCACCGCTAGACCAATCAGCCCTGATTAAATTGTCCTAACAGCCTCGTTAATTAAAGCAGGTTATTAATTAGCTAAAATTAATTAATGCAAATGCATCAACCTGCTCCATGTTGTGTCAGCCATTGTTATCTTTATATCGATAGAATATGCTAATATCGTAACGACAAAAATTGATTGATCTCGATTAAATACAAAACTATTGTAAAGTTTACATTATTGTTTACCAATGGAAAGGTCTTCTATCGATCTTTGACTCGTTTTCAAATGTTACAATGAAAGTAACCAGATCTAAGACAAGTTGAAGACAGAATTAAGTTCGCTCCGGTTTCTATTTCAAATCGCGATAGTGTCAAATAATTTCTAAATGTTACACATTTTGTTTCAAATAATAAATAATATATATGCGTGTTGCGTATAATTTTTTTTCTGTAATCATTTACTAATTGAGTACAAGAAGGAGATCTCTCTAAAATGAATACATGGAATTTTTGACGTCATCGTTCCAGTCGACTATATCGCCGACTAAGCGATACATTAGAATTGACAGCAACAACATAACGCACTAACTAGCATGAAAGTGATGTATTGTAACAATTAAATCGCTAACATATTTCATTTCATTAAAAAAAAGCCTACACGATCACATAATATTTAGGAAAAGTAAAAAAAATCTACGTTTATCATATCTAATTGGGATAAGTAAAAGATCTTAAAACCAACATAACAAAATCTTAATCGATTGTATTTTAAATATAACTCTTTTCTAATGTTAGTAAACATCGTCATCATCAGCTCAATACGTCTCCACCGAAGCCTACCCTATTATTAGTAGTGACTAATCCATAGGCAACCACGCTGGCCTAATGTAGGTTGACTTCACACATATCTTTGAATTTCATCGCAGATATATGTAGGTAACGTCACGATGTTTGCCTTCATAAGAGCCTCAGATAATATACATATGAAATTCGAAAATCGAAAAACACATTGGTACATGACAGGGTTCTAACCTGGACAATGTTGAGAACAGTCCGGTGCGGTCAAGCGCTTTACAACTGTGCCATCGACAGTTGGTAAATATGCAAAATAATTAAATAAGTAAAATGTAGAATGTAAAATGATCAAGGGAACGGGAGTAAATGAAGCTTCGAGAAGCGAACGTTAATTCGTTGTGTAAATAGCCATTATGTATGTACAAGATAAGCATTAAAATGTTGTCCCTTAATTGTGCTCGGTAATTATAAGACAGAAGAACCAGTGTATATAATTAAAACGAATGAAGCATTGGCCCGCTCTCTCTAGCCTAGTGATGTAGCTCTAATGAGCCACTTGCTAATTAGAGAATAAACAAGCCGGATACGGGATTCTAATTAGCTTTTGGGACAGCCGTGTCGCGCTCCCGCGCTCCCGCGCTACTCATATCTTTTTAAACGAGTAAAAAAACTGTCACTTTGTGCCACAGATTAAACACAGTCAATTTTATATGAAGCATTATTAAACATTTAATATTTGTGCAATTTTTGTTAATTTAATTAAAAATTATTTTTCTTATAAGTCAAGTAAACTATTTTAAGGGTTCAAATTTAAATTATTATTAATTGTTTATTTATAAAACACGAAGAATGATAACATGAAGTAACTAAACCAATCACGGTTTTGTCCAGACACTTTTGTATTTTGTTGAAAAATTATATTAAGGTATTGCATTTTTATGTTTTTTCGAAATAAAAAAAATAAGAACTTAGTGAGGTCGCTCGCACCGACATGTACAGAACGGAATACTATATTGCTACATAAATTAATCGAGCAATCTTTTTAGAGCATATGCTAATGTGATATATGTATACAATTTTGTATTGCATCCAGATGTCATTGCGAATTCAAATGATGAGAGGTTTACACATTTCATAAACTAAAAAACACGATAAACTATTGGAACAATGGACAATCGACATATTTTTATTATTTCTATTTCATTACGTATCAATACTTTAATTTGAATATCAATTTTTATTGTAAATTTAGTTAATTATAATTACTTGATTAAAGATGCCAATTAAATTTCGTCTTAAAATACTTCGTAAATTATTTTTCTCTATTTTGATTATCTTGAATGTGTATAATTTTAATTAGACTCTCAATAAATTAATAACTATCATGGTTAGACGTTATTTATTATTTGAGATACATGCGCGGGTGCAATTGTAATTTATTACTGAATATTAGTGCCCTTTTCACTTTAGATCTTTTGATACTAAGCCAACTGATGACTTGGAAAAACAAATGACAAATAGGAATGTTAGAAAAATACTAAAAGCCAAGATCGTCATGGTGTATCAATGAGAACATTTGACAGTTCTTTCGACTTGTCCTCGATTTAAGTTCATTTTTTTTTGTTAATTATCCCTTCTGTAATTATTTTGAAAATGAATCATAACCTTTTTTTTATCCTTCATATGTAATATTATAGATCAACGGTCGTCTACTCGCGGATAGGTATTAGTGTGGCCCGCATGCCTTTCGAATTATATACATATTACGAACGAAAAAACCTTATTTTTTACTTTTAAAAGAATTGTTTGCAGCTTCAAAATCAAAAAGTAGTTCGAAAAACCAATCTAAGAGTGAAACGCTTTATAACAGATTATAGAAAACCTCAAATTGTTCTATTTGGCGCTTAAATCGAAAAGTGTGACCACAATTATCTATCTTTTATTAGTATAGAATTTTTACGTTAAAATTATCGTTCTGTGTATATTGACAAGAAATTTATCGTATTCAATAATAAAATTCTTGGACTAAATATTTTATTTTCATTATACAGCTATTTGAATTCTAGACACTAACGTGTAAAATACCGTTTGACTTTTATCAATACAATTAAACGGCGGAAATGAGAACATGTTTAATTAAATAACAATCGTCAATATGCGTTTTCTAAGCCGGAAACTTTATCAATAACTATTCAGTACAGAGACAATGATTCATGTCTTATCATAGCGCCCACACGGGTATTTTTAATTTTAATTGACTAATTTAAATATTATTTTAACGAGAACAAACTTGTTTGATACTTGTAAAAAATTTAACTTGAATGAACGTTTCATTTTATTATTAAAAATACGAACTGTCTCAACTAACTTTAGCCTTCAGACTTCGTTGGTATGGAATCAAAAAATCTTTTAAAAACCCTGACAGAGTCGGTCCAGCCGTTTCAGATATTATCCTACACAATGCTCGCTTATTAACAATCAGACAGTAATTTTAAACAACTTTTTGTGACGCTATAACATATAGTCATTCCATTTTTTAATAAATGTGTAGATTTAAAAACTAATAGACATGACTAATTATGTGACATTTTAATAAAATGTTCATTTATCTAGAAATATTATTGGAATTTTATAGATTGGTTTAAAAATAAATAAAACATCTGTCAGTAAAGTATGTACTCTTCCACACATCTCTATCAGGCGTCATATCTGAATTTACTCATTTCATACGCACAACCTTTCACACAATCCATCCACATCTTCGGTCTTCATCTACATTTCTATCCATCCACATTCACTTTTATTACATTCTTGTTCAGGTCATCATATCTCCACACCACGCTAAACTTTTCTTTCCCTATTTCTTCATCATTGACACTACTTCAAACTTCATCTATTTTATATAACTCACCCTAGTACATTTTACTTTTTACATTTGTACCGAATATTAAAGTACCAACATTGAAAACGGGTTCAATTATTCGACTTTTAAGTAATTAAACTACTGGGAGACATACGATCTTGTTTTTCTCGCAAAAAAATTATCGTCTTGCATATCGAAAAGTAGAAATTGATAGATAGTTTTAATATGTAAAATATAATAACAGTTTTATAATGATAAATAACAAGTTGTTACTGAATAACCAATAGTTTTGCATTAGATGTAAATTGACTGTCCTATCAACCCGCAGTCCATTTAATACAATTAAATAAATTATTCAGCTGTGGTATAATTCAAGCCACACATCGATCGGAATAAACCGAATAGACTCAATTATGCCAATTAAAATTCTCAATGCACTTTGTTGCATTTTCTTTAGATTGCATATTTTCATTACAATGCATTTACGAACGCAATTAACAGTTTTATGTTAATCATGAAATGTTTTTATTTAGTTTCTGAACGTAAATGTGAATAAAAAAAATGTATTAAATTAGTTTTTAAATGTTTTTTGACGCGAATATAATAGAAGTTTATTTTGTATTGATGAGAACTTGTAAACAACCGTATATTGTATATGGATATTTAGTAAACTATCGAATAAAAGATGTTCAAAAATATATTACACATAGAAAAGTTATATATCAACTTGGAAGTTCTACTCTTAAAATGTACCTCGGAGGTACTACGAATTTATATTTAAAGTCTGTTATGTCTGTCAGAGAGCAGAATAAAGTAGAGCTGTGTAGATCATTAAGCGGCCGCTTCAAAGCTGTCGCCGCATTACACTAATTGACGCAATTAGAGGGATTGCCGAACGGAAATAAAAGTCGGCTCACCTTCATGAAACGCCGGCCCCACCAATTAGCCTAGCAGCCTGTAATTAGCCTCCGAAGCACTCCTTCACTCGAGAAGTCTCTTCGCACTCAGATAAAGACACACCACAAAAAGGTCTTATTCATTTTTTTTTAATTTTCAATGTTCAAAAGACAGTTCGTAACGGCACCGAAAAGTTTTTTGCGCGATCGTACGCGGGCGGTTGGGAGCAGAGGAGACGTGCGCTCGCTACGGCGGCCGGGAAGCGAATGAGCAGGAGGCCGCGATACTAGGCGGGGAGTGTTGTCCTTCCTTTTCCCGTAGCAAAGTTTAGCCATTGTGGAGCTTTTCCCGCGCAGACTGGGGACAACATATTACCTTTTGGAGTTGGAGAAACGCTTAACGCCGTAAGTGGGCAGATTGTGCGGTATTGCATTTAGGCCTAAATAAAAACGATACTGAATCAAGTCAGGTTCGGATGAATGCATTTCGACTATTTTCCATGATTTCAATGATAATTACATTACATAAAATTGATTTGTGTGATTTAATTTGTAGAAATATGTAAGTTACTTAAGACATTGTATTTGCAAGTACTGTTGAGTTTGTTGACATCGATTCTGTATTTAACATTTTTTTATAAATATATTATATGTAATGAAAATAATGTACATTACTTTACCTAATACAATTATTATAAAACAAATCCAACATTTATTACATTATGGTATTGCTTTCTTAATCTAATATATACTGTTGTATATTTAGATAACGTATATTGAAAGAAATTTGAATGGAAAAGAAAAAAACAAAACACAACGCGCGGTGACTTGCGTACTGTTTTGCAAAAACTCCGACCGCAAAATATTCCCATGTAATTCCGGAGTGCAGTATCGGATGAGGTTGCGTACCATTCATCATTGATAAAACTAGTTGGTGACACCTCGTTCATTGCGGCGGCGGCGGCGGGCGGCGGCGGCGGCGGCGGGCGACACTGACGCCGGAGGGGCATCCCTGTTGCACTCACCCATTGTTATAGCTTACAGCCATTAAACCACATTCAATCTTGATTTTTATAGTAGCTATTCATACCTTACACATTTAGTGATGGTCTTGAATATTTAATAAAAAAATATTATCAGTTTATTGATGTCGTAGTTTCGTCATTCAATTGTGATCGGATTTTACAAATTTAATAACTAAGCTAATGGCTGTTAAAAATTTGCGCACTTTTTTAAAAAAAAAACCTTTTTTTCACTTCCAAAGTTTACCAGTAAAGTTAACACGAACAGCTTGTATGTGCTTCTTCTTCTTCGGTTGCCATCTTCTTAGTGAAGCTTGGCGACCATCATGGCAACCTGGACTTTTGACACTGCAGACCTAAATAAAGAGCGCTTACTTTTTTTATACCATTGGCGCAGATTTTTCAGCCAAGATGTTTTCCTGCTCAATGGACTTCTTTTGCCAAGTATCTTGCCTTGAATGATGAGTTGCAACAATTCATATTTGGGTCCACGCAAAATTTGTCCAGGTCTAATTTTCTTTTCTTAATAATTTTAACGAATTCCACTTCTTTTCTCTTTTTATATGTGCTTGTCACTTCTGAAGTTATTTATTATATTTATATATTGGCTGATTATTTAGAAAAATTACATCCTTTATGATGTTAAAAAATAAACGGCGATGTTGAAATACGATGTAGGTATTAATTTATCGAGTACACTGTTATCTTTAAAATAGTCGTCTGTCTTTTACTGCGATCGCATTATCTTAATACCACATTCACAATAACAAGCTATTTAATATATATTCATTTCAAAAATGTACTTGAAAGGAATCTTGCCAAATAGTATAGAAAGTAAAAGGGTTGACTACCGTTCTGTTATAATTTTTTGTAAACAGGCTCTCTCCTGCATTCACTCAATTAAGGCGACGTGAAAGGGGTGCCGTAAAATTTGATTTATCACCGACGGATATAATGCATTCAATTAAAATGAATTTTTAGTGTTCACTGCACATTATAATTGAATATAGCTTGCTACCTGTAGTTTGACTGTTGTATAAAGAAGACCACATCAGACAAGAGCGACGGTGTGGGGTCAAAAGGAGTTTGATGACTTCAAAGGATTACAAGTTTTAATTTCATTATTTTTACCATCAACAAATTCCGTTTGCAATTCTTAATATCTTTTGAATAAACGTTTTTGAATGGCGACTATATAAATTTAATTCAATTTGTATACAAAAATATTCTTATGAATGTGACCTTTTAAAAATGTATTTTTTGGGAATAAAATCTTTAAACCCTAAACTTTAGTTATAAAAGTATAGTTCCTACATACAACATGACAATAATAGATTTCCCTATACGATTGAATTATTAATTTCTTTTACTTAAGGAGAAAAAATCGTCGGAAACATCAGTGATTTTAGATGTCCATAAACAGTCGCGACAGTAAAGGCACATTTTAATTCTTATAAGATTGGCTCTATTATTATGTTAAAAAGAGGGTTTGAAAGCGTTTGGCCGAATGGAGAGTTTAAATTACATATTTTCTATAAACGGTAATATTTAAAAGGGGTCAGACAAATAAACGGGTCTTGTTGCATTTGATTCGTCATTAAGCAGAATAGAATGATTCAATTTAAGGGCGCATGACATGAATACGCTAAAATTCCTAAATAAATCGAAGGGTACGCCTTGCGTTTCTGTATGCGATCCATTCAACGCAGCCAGCATCGGTTGTGAGTTGTTCTCTATACTATCGATAAAAATAAACAAAATCACATCTGTACTTTACATTGTAATTAGGTAATATTTAATTGTATTTAGAAGAGTTATATTAATAATAAAATGTAATTTTATAATGTGTAAATCTATGTTAAATCTCTATTTATTGTTAAAGCCTGTAACGATACAGACACTGAAGGTATTTCAATTGTCTATTGTTATCTGTGAATAGATATTAGAGTTAACAAATCGTTGTAATAATGTTAGCTCGCATTACATGACTTATAGCTTGTAAACATTGTGCGCGCGAAGAGATGTCGACATATTCTTGTGCGGTTGCATGCATAAATAAATTAACATTGCATCCGACATATCGATAAATCAAAGGTACATCACTACGGCACAGCGGCCGGGCCACATTGACGCATTTATTTTCTATACCCGTTTAATTTATTGCGTGTAACTGGAAACATGCGCGCTCACAAATCATAGGCCGCCTTGCGAGCTTTCAGCGACGTTTTGTCACCGGCTTGTATGAAAGAAACACGAGCTTTGCTACGGTTTTGAAAGCAAGTTACAAATGATATCTTAATGTGCTACTTCATACGACGGCTTCTTCGATGAATGACGAGAAATATAGTACTTAAGTCATATTAGAATTTTTACAATCATCATAACGAAAATTTAGAAGATGTTTTATTTCTTACGAACGGTATTCAGATATACAATATGTATTTAAAGCATTAACCACATCGTACATAGTAATTAATAGTAATCAATTTAATTTTAACAACATCCTATATACTAATCAAAATATCATAAAATGTAATGATAATATTACAGGCTGTGATTACTTTGTAATTAACATGCCATATGTTGGTACCGACGACGCTCAAATCGTAGCAATTACATTGATATCGGATTGCTAATTGACGACCACGATAATTTCGAATTCATTCAACTCTTCGACGAGCCAGTGACGTCATCAACAGTCGTTATCTATCTATACTATTAATTAAATTAATCACCAATAGACTAATGGTTAAGGACGGATTGCCGATCACGTGATCCAGAGTTCTAATCCCGCCATTCGACTATTGTTGTGGACCATATCAAAGCAGAACCCGAAAGCTAAGATGGACTTGTAAAAATAAATATTAGTAAAGTAACAAAAATCTTATAAAATGTTATTATAAAATACTAATTGAAGTGTCCCTATAAAATAACGGCGTCTTCCGAGTAATCTACGAAATGGTTAGACCGATTTGTACAGCTGATGTATGCAAGAGTAACTCGGTTTTTTTCTTTTTAATTACACCTTGATGTAATGGCGAGTGAATGCTAGTTAATTAATAAATGTAATATGACGGTTTCATTATGATATATAACAAAGCTATAAACCAAATCGTCAATATGACATAAGTCATCGGAATGTTAAGTTTTTATTTAATTAACATAGTAAAATATACTTAGAGTAAACAATTTAAGACAAGCTACTCTTATTGTGTATTGGTAAACAGAATTTCGTAATTCGCTCTTCCGTTGTTTGATATTGTGTCACATGTATTTAACTTTTATTGTATTGCTATATAAGTAGAGACTTACTGAAACTATTAACGCTAAAAGACCGATTCAATTCAATCGGAACTGATCTATTGAATGTAAAGAAAAATGGCTTAAACGTTTCCGTCCCAAGTTTCATTGATTTCGTCTTAAACCAATTAATCATTCTTATCGGGTTATTTCGCCGACTTTTTCCGCTAAGGGACTGAGAGGCGGTTGGCTATTGAGTTGTTGTGGAGGAACGGTCGGCATTGTGCCCCGTTCGGACCATTGTTCGTAACAATAGTGTTATAAACCGATGGAGCTGTCCGGAGTTAACTGACGATTAGTCTTCTCAGACGATACACACTGTATTCAGGGCTCTTTAAATTCATTAAAACGTTAGATAAATGAAATATAATGGAAAATTCAATCATTATCATACGTCCCCACTGAGAAGCTCGGAGCCTACCCTATTAGTAGAGGTGACTAGGCCACACTCAACCACACTGGCCCAGTGCAAGTTGGTTGACTTAACGCATATCTTTGAATTACTTCGGCGATATATTCAGATCCCATGATGTTTTCCTTCACCGTAAGTACGTCGGATAATGCACATATGAAACTCGAAAATCGAAAAACAAAAGTCTAATTAATGTTTCAATTGCATTGCAGTCTATCAGAATGTCAGTCAGATTTATTTTCTTATGAAAACACTAAAGTATTTAAAAAGATAATTTTAATATCATAAACAATATAAAACCGTTTTAAATAAAACTCGAATAATTTACTTGAAATTCTAAATTTTAAACGTTATAATTTGCAAGAAAATGTCACCCTTAACTCCACAAATAGCCGGCGTTATCCCACCCCCACTTAGTAACGTCGCTAAGTCCCGGCAAGGAAACAACGAAACAGGAATTTGCATAAATTATAGCGTAGCACCTTTCATCACTGTATAAAGTGCGCTAACGAGAGCTTAGGCCTAGCACGCGATCCCTTACGTAGAAATGTTACCCCTAGCTTTGTAAACGATGTGTACATTTTTAAATGTTTAAATCTGTAATGAAATTAAACTTGAGAAATGTAAAATGCACCGAAAAGCCTGTAGGTACAGTTCTGTTGCTTTATTGATTAGGAAATGTTGCGCATTTTTATTAAAAGAAAAAAAAACAAAAGACGATTAGTAAGTTCATTTAATTTCGTATTAGGTGCACGTTGCTTGTATGTTTTTGGTGGGTTTGATTATTGTAGTTTATTTTTTCTTTTGTTCACTTGTCTGTTTAACAATAAAGGCATTTTTATTTTACATTGTATATAATTCTCATTGTATATAATAGGGAAATTATTAAAATCGTCAGATGCTATCGTTAAGATCTTAGGGAGGTCGGTAAGTAGCAAATGATGGTATGCAAAACAGTTCAAGCCGAGTTTCTGAATTATTTGAATTTTGTTTACTTAAGTTGTTTTAATAACATCGCGCCCGATGGCGGCACCCGCGGTCTCTGTTGCCAATTATAAAGACTAGCTATCGCTCGTGACTTCGTCCACACGAAGTTAAAAAAAATACCTTATGTGCGAATCAAAACAATAATCTGTCTCTGTGCTCAATTGTTTTGGAGTTACCTGCTACCATCCATCCAACTATACATTCTCAATTATAATATTAGTAAGATTTAATTGTTTCTCAACATATGTGTATAATTATGTTTTAGTTTCATATTCTAGTCGTACTTTTAAGTAACGGGTATGAACGTTTTCATTATTTTTGTCTAAAAACTAGAACAGAAAAGTTTACTTATAACTTCAATATTATTAAGTAAAAAAAATAACCTAATTAAATGAAAGACAAAAAAAACAACAACAAAAGAATGACAACATTAACCTTAAACCGATAAAGTAAGAATATTGGATAAGTTGATTTTTAGTTCGGCTCGGTGTTGCAACTTGAATACAAAAAACTTTTCAATAAAAAGATTGAATGAATCCGCGACGTAATTCGATGAAAATATTGTTCCAAACATATTTTTAAACACGATACGTTCATGAAAATAGGGATTTATTTTTTATTCCAACTCTTTGCTTTCGAAGACATTGCCAGTAACAAATAATCGACGATTTTTTAGATCAGAAACTTAACTTGTAAAGAAAATTCATTATCATCATCATCATCATATCAGCCAGACGTCGCTTATTGCTGAGCGAATGCCTCCCCAAAAGATCGCAACGACGATCGCTCCACGGCCGCCTTCATCCAGGATGCTCCCGCAAACTTAACCAGATCATCGGTCCATCTTGCGGGAGGCCTACCCACGCTG
>JAODUI010000028.1:5577580-5589999 GCA_027563995.1 Papilio gigon
CGGAAGGAGGACCGCATACTGTGGAAGGCATTGGGATAGGCCTATGTCCAACAGTGGGCAGACAGGGACTGATGATGATTCGGATCTTAAAGATATACATCCTGATTAGTTTCTACAATGAGTGTAGATTCTTTCCTAAGAACATCCTTTTTTTGGTAATGGGGAGGAAACCTTCAGAAGAAACCCTGTCTTCTGGGGGAAAGGCAGGGTTATGTGAGATTCGTACTCACTAAAACCCCCTCGGTGACCATCCTCAAGTGCGATGGTGAGGGCCCCGGGATCTCCCGAGGAACGCACCGGGACCTCCTAAAATCATCCTATCTTTCAATGCCTTGTTTTCCGATACATGGACAACTAATAATTAACTATAAAATGAATTTAATATCCCTACTAGATTAATTAATAATATAAAAAGGTACATTAGTTTACCATCGAAGTTAATAGCAAATACTACAAGAGTGAATATCGAATTTTTCATCACGATGTCCGAAATTCTGAAACATTTATAAAAAAAAATATTTCGGTCCGTGTATGGTGCGGGGTGTCAATTAGACGGGGTGGCAGGGGGACCGCCACGTGACGTCACTCATCTGCATCACAGCCACCGCTGATGCAAATTTAAATACAGTTTAAGCTTTACAATTTTTTTTTTCGACGCGTATTTTTCCCATTCCGTGCGTCAGATGGCGCGCTGGGATTTTTTACTCGTATAGACCATTAAACATTAATGGCGATTTGTAAATAATGCTCTAGATTTTAAAATTGCCTTTAATAATATCAAACGTGTATAGTATGAAAATGTATGACGGTAACTTCGACCGTCTCTTTGAAGCCCACATTCAAAACTTGATACAAAATCACGGTTTATTTAAAGTATGATATGACAATATCTTATCCGATAAGAAAAATCTGTATAATATTTTGCTATATTTAATTAAATGTAAGCGAAATGAAGAACAATCGGCGGGAGTTAATTACAATTTGACGCGGGTCCCCGCGAGATTTAACATTCGCAGCACGCGGAGGGACTAACGAAATTATTCTCAACAGATAAATTAAATACGCGTTAAGGCTTTTGTGACGCGACTCGCAACTACCGATTCATAATGGTTTGTATTCATTCAATTATAAAAATTGCGAGTGCGGGGACCGCATGCAAAATTATTCGGCGTGAACGCATTACCTCACCAATCTAATTGTTAAAATGAAATGGCCGCATTGAAAAAAAAAATCTTTCGAGTCGTGGGAATGTATAGCGAGATAATGAGGTACGTCAAAGTCTTCTGTTCGTTATTGAAGTAAGAGGGACATGATGAAGTTTGGGGGCTTAATATCCGGCGAAGACGCGTAACACATTAAATGCAGTTTCTGGTGCTGAGGGTTGTCAAGCCTTCTACTGGTGTCTAAAATTTATGCACTTTTTTATCAAAGAGAATAAAACATAAGACAGTCGAGAGCACTTTTACCTTACTATAGCTTTTTTTTATTCCCAAATCTTAAATTTAATTACTTTCCAATATAGGTTGCCAAGATAGTATGCATTTTAAATCCTGTGCTTGGAGGTATTTAACACATGTTTGTGTTATGAAACGTAACTCTAGAAATAAGTTAAGTTCAATGTCGTAATAAAAATTTTGTGATATTTGTAATTGCTTTATTAAAAGCCGAAACAATAAATTTGGCGAACATTTATGTTTGATACACAACCCTGCATATTCATTACGCACACCGACTAGTAACGAATAGGTTTCGACCATTGTAACAGTAGGGACGAAAGCCGGCACTGCAACTCCAACAAATACGCAGTTTCAATTATTAACAGAAGCTAATTTTGAATGCTAGTGCACTTGTAATAAGGTCTTATTTCGCTATGAATAAATTTATCAATTGTATGTTTAATTATGTTTCGTAGTTATTAAGGGAGAGACGTGTGTATGACGTTATAAAATAAAATTGAAGCCGCAAGGGAGCTCGACATGGATCTAATTAAATGATAACTGAGATCTAAGATTAATGTGCTTCGCTAAACAGATCTGGATCCTTAATAATTTGCATTCACTTTACATAACGTTTGTACGGGACGAATTAATTAAAAAAAAAAACTAAGAATTCTTTGAGTGTAAGATTCATAAATTAGGCTAGAGTTAATTCAGTGGCAGGTGACAAAAACAACACATAGCTCTATCATTTATAATACATAAATCAAATAGAAAATTATACATTTCCCCAGTTAGCTCTATGGCTATTGCTATAACTGGCTATTTACTGTTGTATTGGACATGTATATATATAAAAATGAATTGCTGTTCGTTAGTCTCGCTAAAACTCGAGAAGGGCTGAACGGATTTATCTTATCTTGGTCTTGTAATGTTTGTGGAGGTCTAGGGAGGGTTTAAAAGGTGAGAAAAATTAGAAAAAATCCCGTAAAAGCCTTAAAAATAGCCTTTCTCCATTTCCCATACACACGTTTTTGTCCGAGGAGGAAATGTTTTTTTTGTATTTCCTAATAAATTCAAAAAATTGTTTACTTATTGGCTTTAAGGCGAAACAGAGTTCGCGGGGTCCGCTAGTTAAATAATAAAATGCAATGTTTTATTCTCTTGTATATATTTATAAATGACAATACCGTTATGTATCGTTATATACATCATCAAATATTAAACGTGTGTTGTCAAATTGTTAATTTTTTTTTTCGTTTGCACTCTAATATTCTCACGTCCTACAACATCGACCCGCACCACGCACGCGAAACTGATAATGACCATAATGACGCGAGATTTATTTTTCTAAGTCACTCTCACGGCACTTAAACAAACAGTTCTAAATAATCTTTATTTATTTAACCATTGAACGGCCGAAGCCGAACCTAATGGAGTGTAATCCTGATTTCATATTAACGCCCAAATAAAGATTAGGGGACAATATCGTGAACTAGTGTCCGCAACACAATACCCAACTTATTTAGGGATACATTTTTTTTATACTAAACTTATTATAATCATTTAAACTTTATAAATCAAAACGAACAAAAACGTAATCTTATTTTTAATAGCATTATAAAATAACATAGTTTATATATACGTAGATTTTTTTATACATAAAGAGGGGCAAACGAGCGGCGGGACCACAAGAGCGATCGTCGACGCCCAGGAACACCTGCAATACTAGAGGAACCAAGGATGCGTTGCCGACCTTTAAGAGAGAGGGACGCTCGCTTAGATTAATATACGCCATCATACTTTAAGAGCCCGAATAAATTATATATTTTGAGCTTGGCAAATAAAAAACTAACGCATTGACCTGAAGTCTTGGTCTCCGATGACAAAAGTCTCCACCTATCTCGATCTCGCGGCATCAAACCCAGTCCTGGACTCGCAAACAGTTGTAATTCATAAGTACGTATACAGAATGACTCGCTAAAACTTTGATACGGTGACAAAATTTTCGTTTTCACATAATGTCCGGCACGCGAGTCGCACGCGCCGCACTCTATCTGCTTTAGATCTGCGCGTGCGTGGCCACCGCAGATTGCGCGATTTATACCGCAAATCCCGAAGTACTACCACCCCGCTAAAGTTAATGGTGCAGTCATTATGTACAATCACGCACGATGATAAATGCACTTGGCTGAATATGTAAACCTTTAGAGCAGTTTGTCAAGGTTTTAAAAAGTACAGTGTCATCAGAATATTAGGGTATAATTTTGCCTAATAATTTTGCATCAGGTACGCTCGTAGTCAAGCGTTAGATTCGTTTTATTAATAAAAAAAAAGCTAAGAATTTGATTTTATGTATGGATACGTCAATTTATTCTAACTATACATGGCCCACTTAGTTCAGATCTCGTAGCTAACTACGAATTACCATAGCTTGAAGCTAATTTTACTAAAACTCGAATAATTCTAAGCGTAAAGTAAAAAATATATTAGGTCGTATATTCAATTGTTACTATAACATCTGGCAAACACTGATCGAGACAATAATGTATATTTTAAAAGAATAAACAGTAAAAGATTAACGTGAAATGAAAAGGTAAAAAAAATATTAGAACAAGAAGAGAAAAGGTAAAGAGAAGCAAGTCGGCTCCCAGCGACATCGTCCGGGGCCCAATAACCCGTACCGTAAATACCTGCATACCGCCGCGCCTCATCGCTCATTTGTACTCCGACATTTTAATAATCGCATATTTTTATTCTTGTCACTGACATTGTGAGAAACATGACTTTTAGACGAATCAACTTCCAGTATAACACGACTAAAACACATAAAAATTACGTTAAATCATTTAATAATAAAATACCAGAAATTAACGTAACATTAGTAATGTAACGCTCTAAAGCATTCGTCCAAAATAATTTACTATTTAATTAAAACTTCTACGAATTAATACATCCATCAATTTTATTTGTCCTAAAAAAAAACTCGGAAAAACATTACTTTGTTTAAAATATACTTATTAGTATAGTGTGTGCAACTAAGTAAATGTCTATTAGTGATATGTGTTCAACTAAATTAAAATTGTGTTCATTAAAACAAATAAATTGATTGACTCATTCAACAGTTCCACCGTAACACAGTCCGCGCATCCGAGTACAGGCGCTCTGGCGTGTCTTTAGAATTTTAATTAAATTGTTCATTGGCTCAATTAAATCGATTAATAAAAGCGGAGCGGTGGAGAAATGTTGCCCGTATTATTTCACAACAGTCGACGCGTATCACTGCCGCTGTCGTCTGCCAAATGAATTCGCCGAATATAGACGTAATTATTACATTCCCCAATGTAAATATAATATTTTGTTATATTATAATACAAAATTATACGAGTACGATAATACTAATGGAAAATTAAGATACAAAAGTCGAAAGGTGAAAGCAAGCAAGGAGTTTTAATAATAATATAAAGAAATCAATTTCCTATAATTGTGATTGATTAACGGATTTTCTTACTTATTTTTTCGGTAATTCATATAACAAATTCGTTCGCGTAATGGAAAAATAAACTATTAACGGTAATTGAACAGGAGATAGAGACTTCGTGTAACCGATCTAATTAAGGCCATTAAACAAGAAAATTGACTTCAAAACGCTGCACCGCGTCGAACGTCGCAGCGGAAGTGTTCTGGCAACTGCAAGGACGCAGCAGGAAGGTACGTCTCACTGACGCTAATTATCGCATGAATGCAATTACCAGCCGCAAACAGATGATGTTTTCCCCTAATAAATGCATCTTTCAATGGACCGTCCTTGCTCCAAAAGCATTTATGATATGCTAAAGATGTGTTTCAAACTTTGCGTACGGTTGAATTTAATACTGACTACGTCATTTATTGACTATGAATTTATTTTTTAAGTCTATTAAACCGTACACTGAAACGATTGTTCAACAAGTGCGTCTCTTACAATCTAACAGACATTAAAATTTTATTCGAATTTGGTGTTTAAGCTTAATTAAGACGTTGTTACAGTGGACATTGGATTACGTATTAGATATTTTATTTATTTTAAAACTTTGTACACAGAAATACAGATTGATATAACATCAAAAGAAAAGTAAGAAAAGATACAGGCGATCTCAATTCTAGAGAGTTCTCTTCCCGCTAACATACCATTGAGTCTGGTGTTTGTTGATTACATTTGAAAGGTTTGATTCCTTATATTCAAGTTATATCAATTTTATAACCCACCCGTATCGACTTTACGAGTGTATTGTCGCTGTATTCTCTCATTTGGAACTCTCATGTTCTGTATTGGAGATATAAATTGAGGGCAATTAGCGATGGTCATAAATCTATTGAGCCTAGTTGTCGAGCGCGGCACCTCCCGCGGGCGCTCTCTATGGGTGATTTATTGTTTTTCTTAGTCATACTGTTATGTTGATATAACGTCAATAAGGCATCGGTGTGAGATGTGGTTTTTAATGGACCTATCTTATGTAATTTGTCTCACTAAAGGATTATACAATAAGAATTAGATTTTGTTGATTTACCTATATTTATTTTACTACACAAACTAAGCTTGTACTAGAGTATGGTAAATTACAATAGTCGAATGCCGAACTCTCATCCGCGTGATCGGAAATCCGTTTAACTATTAGGCTTTTGGCGCTTATATTCATTGATAGTATTGAAATATTAAAAATACAAATTTAATTATTATTTTTAAGTAATTTTTACATACATCACATAATATTGGGTTACAAACTTAACTTATTTGATTTATTACACGACGAACAAAAGTATAAATTCGAAAACCCTTTTTCATATTAAAAACCGATAAATCTAATGCTTGTATATTTCAAACACGTCGAAGTGTCAAGTCAAAACTGTATACGACACGTGTACGCGGGCGTCGTGAAAGAAAGTTTTAAGTACGGAAAAAGACGATCGATCACCTACAATAGCACAGAGCTGCCCCCTCGAGGAAAAACTGGAACGGGTGTTGCTGATTTATAGGCGTAGTTGGAATTATCGCCATTTGCAATTCCTACCGCGGCGAGTTAGCAAACAACTTGAGATAACGAATAGGACTAGATGGGTAAGTTGTACGTGTTCTTTACAACACTTCCCTTATTTGTTACTATTAAATGCGTACATCGCTCATTACGTACGTGTTTTTTTTTTATTATTCATTTAAATTGTTTAATTACTTCCGCCTTAGCACTTACCATCTTGTTGCGGCTAGATCTTAGGTAAATCTAATCTATTTAAACGCTAAAAAATGTCAACTTCAAAAATAATGTAAAACGAAATATCTAACAATTTCTGGAATTGCTAGTATGTTGGAAAATTAAATTTAAACAGTAGCATAGGTGCAATGATCAGTACGTGCGTTGCCAATATTGGCAGCACTGTGCGGTAGTTACAGCTCAGCGCCGCGTGATGGTCGCCCTGGGCCGCAACATTGCCGTTTCCACGATATTGAACCTTTGTGCTCGCACGTTCACGAGAACATTCCAATGTCTTTATTTGCATTCAACATTTACTTAAATATTTTATCTATAACTTGCTGAATTTTGTATTAAATATTATGTAATTTGTGTATAAATAATAGCTTGCAACTCAACAATTCATTTCATTATCAAGATACAAATCTTTTAAACAGATATAAAAGTAAATTTGTAACAAGCGTTCACGTTTAATATCCATGTATAATTAATCAAAATTGAATCAACTTTATTATGTAATTAAAAATTTTCAAATAATCACTAAAATTAATTAAAATTTCTTCACAAAACTTTCAAACACGTCAACGTATTGCTCTCCTTGTGCAACATCACGACTTATCATCGGTAGAGCTTTATCCAAAAGTTTATCTTCAAAATCGTTTAACTTGAATTCATAGCATGGTTGTACTAAGCCTTGTGGTCCAACTACGGTCGGTCCAGAGAAAAACTTCGTTCCAAAATGTGGATTTGCCGTGTACGCATTTACTGTCACTTCAGCTCCACGTAACGCGTCTAAAATACAATCCACAAATTCAGTGATCGACCAAGCCATTGACAGCGTGGCAGATTCGATACCGTATTTTTTATTAACAACCTCCACCCCGGCTTTTCTTACCAGCCTCGTCAACATGTCAGCCTGCCGCTCCGTCACCTCGTATGTCTTCGGCGTGATATTTGAAAATAGAGGAATTATGGTCTCGTCGGAGTGTCCTCCGATGACTGGGACTTGGATTTCCATTGGGTTCGCTTGTAAAACGTTGCCAGCGAGAGATCGTGTTCTCGCTAAATCGAGATGAGTAATACCGAAAACTTTAAATGGATTGTAACTACCATAGTTAAGTAACAGTACACTAGCGAATGGTACTAGTGAGTTTAACGGAGTTGTAGTGATAGCTAGGAATGCAGTCGAATTCTGCTCAGCCATTGCTCTACAAAGCTTCTGGACCGATGGGGCGTTGGCGAAAATCATCTGCTCTCTCTTAATACCTGGCTTCCTGTGAGTCCTATCGACCATTAAGATGAGGTCTGTGAATCTTATCGCCGGCCGTAGCATGGAAGGGCCAGCGAAAGCGGACACGTTCGGTCCGCCCGGTAAACATTCCAATTCTATTGCGAGTTTATTCACATTTTCACTATCGTCATACAATTGCAATCTCGAAATCTTTGTATTCTGTTTTAGCAGTAAAGCCAAATTAGATCCAACCTCACCGACAGAGCCAATTATAGATACTTGAATACTTCTCGTTGGTATACAATTGAAATGGGATTTCTTTGTATTGCGAAAGAAAATTTTCGGTGTTTTAAATTTAGCTAACAACATGATTTTAAAGATTTTTATTTGAGGTTACTGATTGCTAATTTGATTTCCTTAATTTCTAAAACATCATTCTTGACAAGACCCAGAAGAAAATGTCATCTAAATGAACTTATAGATTAAATAGTCATAGATGAAACAATAATACGCTTTATATAAGCTTGTGTCTTCAATATCAAATGCTAATTTTGAACACAATATCTCGCATTGGGAGTCTTTGAAAGAACACATTTGCATGACCGACGGACAACTGAACGAGAGATTCTAGGATAGCGGTTATCTGTGTGTACACGACTTCTGAACCGCATTTTTTTTCTCCAACACATCAATTACTAATATTTATATGTATCAATAACTAATTTCTGTGTTTTGACCCATACGTGAAATGTGTCTCCAAGAACAACAAAACTCTTATCATTTCTAATTTAAAAAAAAAACACATGGTAAAAATCAAAAACATCTTGTCATTAAAACTGACTTTTCAAATTTTCGTGTATTATTTTTCCTAATGTTAAATATGCTTCTATCGCGGCAATTTCGTAAAGACATCATAAATGCATTCTTCATTGCTACGAGACATCATCAAGTGGCCGTTGTAGGGGCGACCGACGACGTCGGCCAAACGACTTCGCTACTGCTTCGAACTTGTCCTTCTGTAAGCAAATTAGTACTACACGACACAACCGATAACACGCCCGGTGTTGTTCTAGATTTATCGCATATACCATCCAAATCGAAAGCCACAGGTTTCTGCGGTGGAAATACATTGGACGAGGCCTTGGAAGGTTCAAGTTTAGTTCTAGCCGTTGGGGGTTTGTCACAAAAATCTGTCTTGTCGTCGCAATCAATACTGTCTCAAAATGCAGACTTTATAAAAATAGTTGCATCGGCAGTGACTAGAGTCTCACCAGTGCCGTTCTTTGGCATAGTAACAGAACCGATTAATACGCTCGTACCGATGGCAGCTGAGGTGATGCGACACCAGGGATGTTACGAACAGAACAAACTATTTGGGGTCACCGTCATCGATGCATTGAAAGCACAGACACTGTACGCCAAAGCCAACGGCTTCGTGCACAGCGAATGCCACGTGCCGGTTATCTGTGGTCATTCGAGAGAAACTATGGTACCGTTGTTGTCTCAGGCGAGTCCCAACACTGTGCTGCCTGAAGAGAAATGTCAAGACCTCGCTACATCTCTTCGAGATTATAGTAATTATGAAAAAGCGTCAGCGCCACTCATCCCTTCTTTATCCGTTGCGTACAGCGTGTGTTTATTCACTCAGAGGATATTAGAAGCTCTCGACGGACAGATATCTCAAGTGAACGCGCTGGTGGAGAACAACGATTTCGGTACATCATATTTCTCAGGGCTGGTCGAAGTCAGTAGGAAGGGTATTGGTGAAATGCGTCTTTACTCCGATTTGTTCTCCTACGAGTGCGGCATACTCGAACAGAGCATTAGGCAATTACGGGAAGACGTTTCAGTTGGGAAGAAAATATTAGAAATTGTATAAAATAAATTAACAAACACAATTACAATGTAAATTAAAATAAAATATTCAGTGTTATAAACTACATTTATATAAGGCCTTGTTTTCTTCTCTACAATTGGGAAGTTAAATAAAAACATATTTATATAATCAATGAATTTTATTTACATAACCCTGGTCTCGTAGAAAACGTCTCAACCAAGGACAACTTAAGGCACTCAACAAATGGCCGATTTAGAAAATAATTAAACATTATGTTAACTTCGACCAAATGTCGAGAAATCAAAATTATATCACAGAGAATTCTCTTTATACCAACACAACATCAAACTTTGTAATCACTCACCTGTAGGCGGCCATAGTCTAATTCTTTCCGTATCTTCGGTTCTAATCAGTTTTTTTATAAAAATTGTACAAAAACAGAAAACATTATTTTCACATATAATCTAATACAGTTATAAATATAAAACGGCTAGTTAGGATTTCACAAAAGTTAAATGGGTTGCGAACCCACGACCGCAAATCGGTAATCCGTACCCTCAACCATTAGGCTATTGGCGCTTCTTAAAACTGTGCAAGTAAAAAGGTGTTGGCTTTACAAAGTTACAATTTGAATAAACGTCATATAATTATCATTTCGTGTATCTTATTGGTAACAATTTAAATAACAAGGTTTTATTTAAATTAGACATATTCAAACATAAATCAATTTAATCAAGTGGTTTTTAATCATCTAACACATTAAAAAACTAACAAATCGACACACATTTAAATTAACACAGAACAAGTATTTACTAAACCTGTATACATAATTATACTTATATCTTACTAATATTGTATAAATTAAAAATTGGATGGATGGATGTTATTAATTGTCTCCAAAACTGTTAAACGGATTCTGATGAAATTTGACACAGAAGTCTGGAAGAACACACTGGCTATAAGTATTTTTTTTTTAATTCCATTGCGAACGACTTTGGATTCAAAAGCTATAATTAATTACAGACACAATCCAGACTAGTATATGAAAAACACTAAAATTAAAAGTGACCATTTTGTCTCATTTAATTTGATTTTAAATACAATTTGATTTATTATGAAGATTTCTTTTTTAAATCTGGCGAAAAATTTTAGCATTCAACTCTGTGTTCATTTTTATTTTTTAATATTTATTTTGCCTACTGATAAGTCTATTTAAAAAAAAATGATTATTTTACTTGACTTGATTGTATATCTTTTAAAACTATAATATATTTATATGAAAATGAAATTAATAAATTGATTCTACACTTTTAATAAATATTATTAATATGAATACTAAATAAATCAACTAATCAATACCATCGCTAACTAGCTTAAACTAATTTAACGAAAATAAAAAAAAATGGGTTCTTCCATATGCAAACATCATAAAACTTATCATATTTTTACAAGCTTTTTACCTTCATCGTGTTTATAATGAAATCTTGCAAGTTAAATTTGATCCCAGTTTCCGATTGAGATAAAATACTGCACGCATGCGTGAATCGCGTGACAACGACATTATTATGACTGAGCCGACCTGATGATGGAGCTGGAGGATGGGTACAGGGACTAACCAAACGACGCAACCCCATCCAGTCTAGGCCCGTCTTCGTCTTGACAAAATACTTTGATAAGAAACGTTTGTTTTTTTTTCAAATCGTTTTTCTTTTGTTTATTTAAATTATTTTTAATTATCAGAACACTTGACATAAAAAAAATAATTAATATTATTAATATCACTATTTCTATCGCGCCATTTTGTCAGTTACTTAAGCATTTTATTGCAGATTTCTCAATAAATCTAAGGGTAAAAAAAAGGGTAGCCCTTAGTGATCAAAAGACTGCGCGGGGCGTTATTCTGTATTTCATAACTATTAGTTGATACAACTAATTTATTATTTAATCCAAAAATTCCTCGAGATATGTTTTCGAAGTTAGTACAAAAATGAAAAAAAAAAAACTATTTGCTATTACAAATTTAAAAAAATAATTTCATTGTATTACAAAGAACATTGGTATAACATTTTTAATACTAATCAAAATCAACTTGTATTTTAAAATAGAAAAATTAACAACTCACACGGACCATCTAACAACGAATTCTACAAATCTTGTTAACCTGGAACAAGGAAATGTTTATTATTATTTAGAGTAAATAAGGCTATTGGAATGTTAATAAAAATAAACTAAATATGTATTGCATTGTACAAGACTTGTTACAAATACAAGATTTAATTTTTATATACCATCTGACGGTGTTCACTTTAATATAAATAGTGGCATGAAACCGATCAAGTATTACGTAAAAAAATTTATTACAATTATTCAATATCCCCCCCTTGGAAGCAAAAGTAAGCAAAGTTCTGACACTCGCCCCTCCCATGCTGACGTAAACATTGGTATATGATTTTTTCCACTTTTTTTTAATGATTCATAAGCAGCAGTTATAATTAGGTTTCATAAGTTTTCAAGTACAGACAATGTACAGGTTGCTAATGTGTAAAAAAGTATAAACTACTGCCGACGTAATCACCACCTAGACCCCCACCCTAGCACTCCATGTCATTAAAAATAAGTTAAGCAACGACCCCCTATAGTGCTTACGTAATACTTGAACGGCCCCCATGTAATGAGTTAAATTCCGG
>JAODUI010000028.1:5591333-5615303 GCA_027563995.1 Papilio gigon
TTTGAAGAACAATGTTTAATGAAGAAGTATAAAAAGGATTTCAACCATCATCCCTACCTAGTACAGTGTCTTCTTCACATTCCGTCCTTTTGTAGACCGACCAGATCTTCTAGTGGTGCGTCTATTCATGGGCGGCAATACCCTTAGAAATTAAAGAAAAAAAATGCATTTACCGAGTTCATTCCTCATTACTCTTACTAAGATCGCTGCCAGTGTCGCTGACAGACGTGGACCGCATGCTGATGGAGGTCTCCTTAAACTGGCTGATGAAGTCGAGAAGCTTCTGCAGATTCCTCTGCGTATTGATCTGGTCGGCGAGGAGTTGCCGCTTCTCTTCGTTGTGCTCGTCCAGGTTCTCCTTGAGGGACGCCGCGCGAGCTTCCAGCTTACTTAGTTCCTCGCATAATTCAATGTTCCGTTTTTGCAAGCGTTTATGTTCCGCTACTTTATCTGAAATTAAATGATGTTGTAATTAAATGAATAGTGTGAAAGAATAGGACTTCTTAAAACTGCCTCAGGACTGTTGCGGAAATAATTCTTTTTGATATCGCAACTATATCTTTACTATGTTACGTGTACAACGCGTTTTAGAATATAGTGCCATCCTAGTTTTAACTAATTTACAAAAAAGTTGCAGTCTATTACTTTTTGTAACGAAAAGCATATCAATGCAATTAAATTATATGTTATCTGGTACTTTACACGTTACCTCTGAATATCTGCGCCGAGTGCACGGGCTGGCAGGCGGGCGGGCAGGCAGGCGGGCAGGCGGCGGGGTCGGGCAGCGGCGCGCGACAGCTGGCGCAGCGGCCGCGCGCCGCGCACCCTGTGTGCAGCCAGGTGCCGCACGACGCGCAGCTCACCAGCAGCGACGGCACATCTGCACACAGTAATAAGAACCTGACTACAGAAAACATGGAACTAGGGAATAAATCAACAGCTTTGTATATTGCAACACTGTAGAAATCTGTCTAAAGATAAACATTAAAAAAAAAACACAAAAAATGTATTTCCTATTAAGCGTTTCAATTCGTTATAATTCGTATCAAACACGCATTTTAATTTAAATAGTTATTCACAAGCCACACGACAGTGGATTTTTCTAGAAGACAGCCATCATCATTAAGCTCACTATACATCTCCACCGAGGGTTTCGGAGCCTACCCCATTATTAAGTGTGACTAGGCCATAGTCATCCACGCTGGCGCAGTGCGTGTTGGTTGACTTCACATATATCTTTGAATTTCATCGCCGATATGGGCAGGTTGCATCACGATGTTTTCCTTCACCGTAAGAACGTCGGATAATGTACATACGAAATTCGCAAATGGAAAAACACAATGGAACATGGCGGGGATGGAACCAGGACTATGCGGAGCATGGTCCGGTTCGGTCAAGCGCTTAACAACTGCGCCACCGAGGCTCCTCGACGAGACCGTTATTGTAACACATTATCCTTATATTTCAAGTTAGTTTCGTGTAAAAACCTTTCCATGTATTTAAATATATTTTGTTAAATATACTTATTCCTAATTGTATTACAATGAGTGATTTGTTACCATTTCTGCCGCAACTATGACAGACTTTCTTGACCGCCGGCTCCACGGTGAGCCCCGCCGGCAGCTGCGCCAGCCAGGCGGGCGCGCTCTGAACCCAACCTAATGCAAACATATTAAAGTTTCATTAACGGTGTATTTCCACTGCTGAATCATATGTATGTTTAAAAGTGTTTTAGGAATAAATTGAAATAAAGCCTGTATTTAATGAAATTATAAAACTTCAGTCTAGTGACACGTACAGTTAGCTCACTTCGCTGTGTTTCAATTTAAAAGCTACATTTGTGTGAATTTACGCAAGCAGACGACGACGTAAAAGCAATAACTAAAAGGACAGAGTTTTTAATTGTTTATGAAATGATCTCAACAACCGCAGTATAATTGAATAGTTCTTTTTTAGTATAAAAAGTATTACACTTACAAAAGGTTTTATGCTACACGTTATAACGCTGGTAAACTTAGAGGGCGAGTTAATTGGAAAAAAACTGCGCGAGAATTTCAAGCGGGTCACGTCTAGTCACGAAGAAAGAATCGTACCTTTGTTTTCTGTTGAAGATCCTGACGGCGAACCTTCACGTGATGATTTGGTTTGACTCTGAAATAATTACTGTATATAAACATCACTGTATGCCCCGTTATATTTAATATTGTGTTCTGAACATCTATAGGTTCTTAGTAATGTTGCGAGCCGCCAAAATAATTGAAAACTTCAATACCTGTTGCTTTTTTAATTTCGCCGAACGAGTTTGCGGTGGATCGCTGTGTGACTGCAGATACGGGAATTGATTTAATTTCTTCCGTTTCTGAAATTTTTAAGTTTTAATTTTACACACTTAGTTTAATTTTTTTTTTAACTTTATTTTACGTTCAAATTGTTGTATATAAGACTTCGGCTCTAACACATGAGTGAACATCAATACACTTTAAATTTTTACAAAGGTATCATCATTATCATCATCAGCACAAGGTACTTCATTACTGAACATAGACCTCCCCCATCAATTGCTACAAAAACAGTTTTGCATCCAATTCACTCTGGCTGCCTCGACCAAGTCCATCAAGCTAGAGGAATTTTCTTTTATAAAAAAACTAAATTAACGCTCGCCTATCATCCCACCTGATGCCAAGTGATGATTTGATTGGAAGATGGTACGCACTTATATAGTAAGTGCCTGTTCACTCTACTCTTAAAGGCTCCCACATCATAATTAGACGGTAAACATGTGAACCTTATTAAATGTATCAGTAAACTTTGTTGCAAGCCTAAGCCCATTCTAACATGTTTACTTACCGGCAGCATCTCATAGTTTCCATAGAGGAAGTCACTGTTTGCGGTGGTGGTTGTACGTCTTTTTCTGCGCTCGTTCCTTTTCTTTTCCACTAACTGTCTCTGCTGATGTGTAATCAGGCCTATCAACCTGGAAAATATAAAGAATTCATGATACTAGACGTGTTGTTTGTAGACAATTATATTATTACTGTTAGAATACTTCATGCTTAATGCTTCTTCCAAGTAAAAAAAAAAACATTTTAAAAAATCCAAACCGATTATATGGGAGTTTTAAAAAATTTCCTTGCAGGATATTGCTATTGTAAACTTTAGTAATAACAAATTATGTTGAAACATTGGTAGGACAAAGACAACAAGGGTTAGGCACCAAACCACATGTTTTCTTTGGTATCTTTACAAGTAGGATAAGGAGACCAAAGGTTTGTGCACTAAAAAAAAAATGAAAAAGCCCCTCTTGCAGTATATTTTGAATATTAGACTAGAAGCTCCTGCGGGTTATAGACTTTTTATTGGTCAATAGTTTGCTCGGGTTGTGTTCTTAAGTCTAAATTACAAACTGAATTGGTATAATGTGTGTACTTCTATACAGGTTTATACTAATTAATGTGGCTGGCATTAAACTATAGACTAATAAAAGTGTGTTGTTTGTGAGAGCACTAAAACATTAATCTTAAATCTTAGCAATTCGAGGTTAGCATTTAATATAAAGCATCCTTACCTCATAAAGATCTCTTGCGGTACTGGCTCACCAGGTTCTGGCAGGGGTGGTGGTGATGGAGTGGGTGATGGATCGTGTGACGAGTCAGAGTCCGATCGCTGCTCACACCAGTCCCTCTGTTGTTCAACTTTTGTGCCTCTATATATGACAAATTCATTGTATTAATTTCTTTAATCGAACTTTGGAATTGAATTTAATGAAATTTACATTTACTGTTAGCAAAGAAAATATAATAGAAATTAAAGTCTTTTGTTCACAGTTATCTTAATAATCATGAGACAAAAAAAGTGTTTATTAAATAAATTAAAACTCTTAAATAAAAGTCACATTTTGGTGATTGTAACTACACTGTTAAATGTATTTAAAGAAAGTTATCACTACTTAAATTTGTGTTTGGTGTTAATATTAAACTTACATTAAAGCTTCTTTGACTTTCTTAAGAGCATTTGTAAAATTATTTCTACTGTCATGAACTGTATTTGATAACTGAGAGATATTCTTATGGTACTTTTCGTTCCCATCATTTTCACTTATATTGGAGTTTTCTTTGTCATTGCAAGACTTTAGTTCATGTTCTGAATCGGATGCATTAATTCCCTCGTGACTCTCTGTTTTAATTAATATTTCGTTTAACACAGAGGGCTTTAATAGTGATATGGATCTGTTTCTACTGCGGTATTGCAGTTGATGGTCCCGTAACTGCTGAGCAACGTAACGTGTCTCATTTTCAATACTGATTTGCTTATTCCTTGCTTTAAGCCGCTGTTGATAAAGTATCAATTCTCTACGTAATCGATCAACTACGGTTTTCTGAAATTGTAAATTTTATATCTTTAATAAATTACTCTAATCATTCATAAACAGTAAGTTTAATAAAAAGTAAGTAAGAATTTAATTGCAATATTATAAATAAATTTGCAACGAATAAACAAAAACTAAAGCTGTGCTATACTTTGCAAATGACAAATAAATAGGAAATTAAAAACAACTCACCTGACTTCTTCCGATAGCGATAATTTCTTTCTCTGCTTCCTTAACTTTTATTTTTAGATGTACATTCTGAAAAGTAACTTGAATTTAGAAAAAACTGTTAACAAAGTAAAAAATAAGTAATCATACACAAAACATACATTTTCGTCTTCTTGAAGTCGCGCAACCCAAATCTGAAAGTTAATAAATGTATTTTTATTATTTGTTTAATTGCTACATGGTAACTGGAATAATAAATATTAAAGTTTAATAAAATTTGAAACAATATCCAGAAACAAAACTGAGAAATAACACTCGCCTGATGAACTCTAATTGCATTTTTCAAGTCGGTCTGTGTTTTGCGAATATCTTCCTTTATTTCACTAGATACTTCCATGATCACACATAAAATAATAAACTTCTCGTTAACACATCACATAATTTTAACTTTAAGAATACTTTAGTAATATTACGTCGATTTATAAGAACAACACTAATTTATTACGATGTAAAAACTCCAGTTTCGCAGTCACTAACAGTTCAACAAAAAAAACTCTTCACTCTCCAAAGGAAACACTGAAATCTGAATGTTAACTCTTCGGATTCGGCAACCCTATTAAAATACTTTTTTTTCTAAATGAAAGATGTAGATTTTATTTACGCAAATTATAAAAGTAGTCATTTAAGAAAAAAAGTTGTTGAGTATAATAATATTACTTTTATTTAAATAGAACACAAATAAAACCAAAATTTAACATTCAAACTAATAAATAATAATACAAAGTGTGACAACTCGGAAGTCAGAAAGTCGGAAGTTACAAAAAATTTACGACTGCAAAGTTTTTAATTACGACATTCGAATATCAATCTAAACTGAAAGTATTTAAAATTTAAAATAGATTTGTAGAGCATAGCAAATAGAAAGAGAAAGTAGAAACCACTTATAAACATAGATGTAATACAAGTTGGCATTATCTATATATAAACTTTTAAATGAAATAATGATCACCAATGACTACGAAAAATAATCATTCCAAAAAAAAGACTCCGGCGCCCATTTTTTATTTGTTTAAAAACATAAAATGTTTGCTAAATTTGATTTGAAATTCCCTGTATAAGTCACAATTTTTTTTTCCCATTTTTCCTATAAAATATATGACTGAATATTTGTCATATATTGTCTGTTGATGTCACTGATAACTTTATAAATGGATAGGCGTCAAGCTTGGGCATTGTGTGCCTATTCGATCACAGCGTTCGTCACCATTTTCGCCATTTCGCTCTGATGATAACGATTGATATGGCGGTGGTAGAATTTAAAATTAATAATAGAGATAGAACAAACTGTCAATTCCATCAACTTGCCATTAACAAGTGCGTTGAAGGTGGTCTAAGGTTTAAGTCGAAACGAATCAAAAGTTTACATTTAAAATTAGAAACATTTTTATGTTTTTTTGCATGCTGGTAACAAAAAAATAGTAGGCGCTTCCTTGTCAATTTCATAAAACTGAGTCCGTATATTGTACGGCCAGATATTTCGTGTACTCGCCTTTATATGGGAGACGGAATATCTCTAGACCCTATCACTCTTTTAAGCATTGCGACCCGATCAAAAGGATTCGACGTCGTCAGTATTGCCTCCCATAAAACTGCCATAATCAATAAGATCCTTATCGGACCATAATTGTGTGACGTACGGTGCCATGCCATGATTGTTGAAATGAAAATACGAATTATTTAATCGAAAGACAAGAATTTAAGTGGTACGTGAAAATTTAAAAACAATATACGGAATACATTACATTCTAAGTTTCGGAAGTCACGTTGATATCAATTGTTTTTTCGCTCTATGAAGCTAACGCGTCTACAGGGTATTCATTTCATGACTCTGCTGAAAACGGTATAATGTCAGTAAAAAGACGGGCGACTGCCGATTTAAATCAGGAGAATTGGGATAAAGACGATAAAAATGAAGAAACAGGTACTTTTAAGACAGCACCCGGAGATGTACTTGAAAAGCGTGTTTTCAGACTCGCTAAGAGGCGTAGCCAAAATGTTCCAGGTCATGAGGTAAATGTTTATTCAACTTCTATTTATATTGTATTTCCGTCTTGTATTAACATCGTTGGATTATAGGACTTAACTGATGCCTATTACGTGCTAATTTGTTTTACGGTTTCCGAATTTCATTTGGACATTTATCGGAACGTCTTAGTGTGACGGTAAACATGGTCATGTAACTTGCACATATCTTCGAGAAAATTCAAATATACATATGTGTGTTCACAAACAACCATCACTGAGTCAGCATAGTTGACTATTGCCTAGTCATACCTAACACTAGGTAGGCTGTAAGCTACTTGATGTATATGAACTCATGATTTAGATATGCATAATTCTTGTTTATTATTAAGAAAACACATGTCCATTTTGTACATTCTAACAATATGTACCCAAAGTCAATTTACAATTTATTTTGTTTTAATTTCTTTACAGTCAAAGAAACCAGTCTTCAGTGGCTTTGGTGGTTTTAATAAGGCACAACCATCGTCATTTGATTTTTTAGCAAATTTGACCAAAGGTGCTAATTCAAGTGCACCGCCTACAGGTAACAGTGCAACACTGAATGTAAATGCCAGTGACATGAAACCTTTTGGTAGTAACATATTTTCTGCCCCTTCATCTACTAATGTTACAAATCTGAGTTTTGGTAACATCGCAACGGAATCTACATCAGCCGGAAAACCACCTGATGCAGACTCAACTGTTAATGAAAACTTATTCAAAGCACCAGTGACATTAGGGGTTACTCCGGGTGGCTTCAAATGGAAAGCCCCTGACATGTCAAACGCTCAATTGCCATCTTCAATATTTGGAGCAGCTTCAAGTCCTAATAATAAATCTCTTTTTGCTTCAAACTCTACAACACCATTTCAAATACAAACATCAACTGTACCTCAAATAAAGTTAGATACACCAACTCAGGATCAGACATCACAATTACAGACTTCACAAACACAAGCCTTTCAATTCAAGTCCCCACCAGCACAGCCCTTACAATTTAAGGCTCCACAGACCCAGAGCCCACAATTTAAAGCACCACAAACGCAGACTTCACAGTTTCAGAGCCCACAATCCCAGCCTTCTCTGTTTCAGGCACCATTAACCTCACAATTTCAAACTTCACCGTCACCAAGCTCTGTGTTTCAGACACCTCAACCACAGGCCACACAATTCCAGAGTCCTCAATCCCAAACATCATTGTTTCAAGCACCACAGACACAAACATCGCAATTCCAGAGCCCACAGTCCCAAACATCACTATTTCAAGCACCACAGACACAAACCACACAATTCCAAAGTCCACAGTCCCAAACATCAGTTTTTCAAACACCACAGACCTCACAATTTCAAAGTCCGCCAGCTCAATCTTCACTATTCCAGTCACAACCTTCACAATTTAAGAGTCCCCAGTCCCAGACCTCACTGTTTCAGGCACCACAGTCACAGACCACAAAATCACAGGGATCACAATTATGGACTCAATCAACACAAGCTATTAGTGAAAATGTAACCAAGAAGAAACCTGAGAAAAAGGTTACTGAGAATAATACAAACTCTCAGAAGACTGAGAAAGAACTGCAAGAAAGCAAATTAACTTACTACAGTAAGTTAAAAGGATTAAATGTATCTGTTTTGGACTGGATCAAAAAACATGTAGATGAAACACCTCTCTGCATACTTACACCAATATTTAAGGATTATGAAAAATACCTTAGTGAAGTCCAAAATGAGTATGAAAGCAGCAAAAATGAAGAGAAGATGACTAATGAAAATGTCACAAGTAAAGTTTCTGAAGCCAGTAAAAATCCACCTGTGTCTGTCAACAATTCTGTTGCATCTCTCTTTGCTGCATCTGTAAATGCACCAAAATCCATTTTTTCTTCAGCTGTCAAAAGCACTACTCAATCACCAAGTTTCGCCTTTGGATTTACATCATCACCAAGCACTAATACTAGCAGTGCAGGTTTTACATTTGGTGTTAGTTCAACTCAAAGTACGTCAACAACTTCATCTCCATTTGCTGTTAGCACCTCTAATTCTGTAACAAATGGACAACAACCATTTTCATTTGGAATAGGCAAACCTTTCAGTTTCAATTCAAACATACAGACTCAGCCAAATACAGAAAACTCGAATGAGAGTGCTGAAGAAAATGATGAGCCACCAAAAGTTGAGTTTACCCCTGTGGTTGAAGAAAATAGCGTTTTTGACAAACGCTGCAAAATATTTGTTAAGAAAGATAGTAACTTTGTTGATAATGGTGTTGGCACATTATACATCAAGAAAATAAATGATAGTGAGAAGCACCAGCTCTTAGTGCGGGCAAATACAAATTTGGGAAATATATTAATCAATTTAGTTCTGTCATCATCTATCCCGACACAACGCATGGGTAAAAATAATGTAATGCTGGTCTGTATTCCTACTCCCGAGGCTAAGCCACCACCAGTTCCAATACTAATTCGAGTGAAAACAACTGAGGAAGCTGATGATTTGTTAAATACATTGGATAAATATAAGGCTTAATACATGATTGTAATAAAGATAATTGCAAATGTAACATTTGTTTTTCTGTAATTCATTAACTGAATAAGTCATCTCATGCCTTGCCTCTGGCCTTTGTCAAGAAAACTGTGCTTTTCCCAGGAATCAATGTTGAACACTTATTCATTTCGAATTTAGGATGTCAGTAAAACGCCATATAAAATATTCTAAGCTTTCTAATAGAAAAGTAGTAAAAGTTTTTCTCATAAGTATATTTTCTATATACATATCAGTTGCCGAAGTTTATTGCAGTAGGAATCAAAATTGAAAAAAAAAACTTAAAATGGTCGCCACACAAGGGTCTTGCCGTTAATAACTCGTACGGGATAAGTTTAGCTTTTTCTCTGCTACTCTTTGCATCCTATTCCTAATATATTAATTTAGTTCGTACTCAGTGCCATGTCAAATCATTAGTGTTTCAAGGAATAATGAAAGAGTAAGTATATTTCACCATAGACAAACGCCTGGATCTTAAAATCTTATCTATGGCGGCTTTTAATGGCTGAAACATTTTAGAATTTGCCGTTTATAAAATCTGCAATGTTTCTATTGTCAATAACTTTTGCTAAGATATAACAAATTTGGTTTACCATCTAAAATAATTGCAGAAAAAACAAACTATATAAAATATATTTAATCACCATTTATTGCAATTTGAATAGACTTAGTTGTAACAAATAACAAAATCGAGTATATAGTACATCAATTGTAGCACTCAACAATAATTATTATTCTAAATAAATCTGTCCCATATATTCACACATGCATTGTTTTTTAAAACTGCAATGAATTCTAAGGAAAGGGTAAAATTGAAAACATTGATCATATAGTAAAATCTATACATCCTCCTCACAAACATAAAATATTAAAACAAGGTTTATTTACAGATTGATATAGCAGGACTCTTATTATATTAAATTTATTCAATCTATGTTTTTTCTTTCACTCTCCACTTCCATGCAACAGTGACTGTGAGATCATCTATCTCGCCCCACATTATTGCCAAACAAGCTTAGTTACACTAATTACAATTTATTGAAAATAAAAATCTAGAAAATTATGTGCCAGCAACATAACTATTTGACATTTGCCCTAAGCCCATCTGAATTCTTTGCATGTGAATCTCGACATTACTTTGGAACAATCTCTGATGCTGCGGTTCAAGCTTCATCTTTATCTGATCCATAGTCCCCTGTAAGACACTTAATTCATATGCATTTTGATCTGAATCAGACAAGCTTTTCACTTGCAGCATAAGGGCAGTTAAATCAGTTATGAGGTCAATAATATTAGCATCTTTTAGAGTGCCATTATTATTCTTTTCCACAAGCAGTGATGCTTCTTCACGACATTTCTCTCTAAGATGAGAAGGTGCTAGCATGGCAGCCAGACTAGGGCCCGGTGCTATTTGTTGGCAGTACTGCTGAACTTGATTGATATAATCTTGCAAGTCCATATTCATTCTCTCCAACTCTATAACAACTGCAGCATATTTCCTTTCAAAATCTTCAGGCAATTTTTGACCAAATGGTTTCCTTTTCTCTGCTTCGCTATTATATTCCTTTAATCTATTTATTTTATTTCTTTTGGCTCTTAGTATTTTTGCTAATTTTACTATTAATTCAAGCAAATCAAAAGGAAAACCACCAATATTTTGTTCCATTTGCTTTGAAATATCATTGCATCCAATTAAAGGGTCATTTTTACTAGTGTTATTAGACCCAGCAGATGGTTGGTATAGATTAAAAATTTCCTGCATTACATAACGAGGTCTAAATTTCTGTGTTATTGAGGAGAGATTGATTGTGTCTGGTGGTTCATTTGACAGCACTTCATAATCTGGTACTGAGTGTGTTCCAAGTTTGGGCCTCTCAAATGTTATCCGGTATGTATTGTTGGATGTGTCCACAGCATCAATGCACCCAGTAAACAAACCATCCTGAGGTTTGCGCAACCTTGCAGTAACTTTGGTACCAACAACTAACTGCATTGGTATTTCATTAGGTAAATCTTTAACACATATATCAGCAGTTTTCCGCTGTTGTATATATCTAATTAATTTCCTTTTCCTTTCCAGTTCTTTGCGCTCCTCAGCAAAAAATGCTTGTGAGCATCTTCTAGGTTTACCCATCATTCTTCTGATTTTTGCCCATTGTATCTGGGTCAATTTACGATTAACCGTTAGTTGGGGAAAAGATTCTTTAAGACAAATCATAAAATCATTTTCACCTTCAAATAGAGCCTTGTCTATGTTACTGTAGAAGTACTCGAAACACACCCATTTGTGTGCTTTAGGTAACTTTAACAAATTCCTCAGTCGCATACCAATCCTTTGTCCACTTTTACGATCTGGCGATTGACTTCCTTGTGATGCAGCTTTTTCCTCATATCTATCACTACTTTTGTGCCCCTTTGTTGGCGACTTTTGTTTTTTAGCACTTGATGATTTGGTTGGTGATTTGCTCAACAATCTAGGTAGCCGTTTGGGAGATTGCCGAGGTGGAGGAGATGTATTTATAAAATCGTCCACGAAAATAAATCTGTTTTTCTTTCGTATACGAGCTGGCATACCTCTAGCATTCAGCTTCTGAACAGGTTCGCTAGGTGCAGGTTTCGGCGGTAACTTTGTTCCAACTCTATGAAGTCCAAGCGCGGCAGGTCCAAAAGCAAGTGGGGCATCTTCTTCCTCTGGTAAATCGGAATCCATTGGTTCACTCTTAATTTTGTACTGCAAACCCGATGAATTTCTTCCATCTTTTGGACTACCTTGAATATAAAAGATTTCATAATTAGTGGATAACTCTTTTTTAAGTTTTAATATATGTCGCCAAGATGTTTACTGTCATAACAGGTATATATTGAAATGGAATAAGATTTCGAAAATTGTCAACAAAACGATCTTTGTCAACAAGGCTAAAAATTTGAATTTTTTCAAATTTTGAACCTTTAGAATCGAAATATATTCTATACTTAACAGATGAAGTACTTAAATTGAAACTTAAATTAAAAAGAGATCTTATTGCAAATTTTTGTAAATATTATTTGGGTTTCGTGTTAAATAAAGCTACTAAAGATCAAGACTTGTTTGATAAAAATATAAACAAACTTACTTTTCCATTTATCCGCCATATTGACGTCGTAAATTTGTTACAATTTAAAGAGGAGAGCGCCAAGTCTGGCAAAAGACAATAAAAAATGTCTTTGGTATGTTTTAGAGATTAAAAAGGATGTTAATAATTTAAATTTTTGTTCATGGTTTTTGAAAAAAAACCTCATAAGTCTAGAAACATTTGAACTCAGTAATAATTCGTAATAATAAATTATAAAAACAAAGATGTAAAAGTTAGACCACATAGCAAAGTAGTTTATTAATTTGCAATTATAATTTTATCAGTCATTTTCTACTTACATTTTTGGTTCATTAAACACAAACTCATAATAACACCTTCAAACATAGATTTGTAACATGATAGGGTTTATGGGAAAAACTCAACATAGAGTTGACCGGCTTTTTACCGTTATGTGATTAATTTTACATTATAAAGATGAATATTTCGATTTCGTACTAAGGGAAACGTTTTTTTGAATTGTGTCCTTTGATTACGGGATGTTGCGAAGTCAAATTTACATTTGGACTCGATGCAGTTGCAATTGACAGATATTAAAATAATAGCAATCGTTGGCAGAAATGTTAAAATATATCATTTTATTACATTTATTTCTTACTCATAAAGCCTTATTCCTCTCTAAAAATAGCAACATCAATATAAATAAATGTATTAATCATTGCATCATAGTGGTACAGGGAAGGATTATTCCAAAAAATCTTATCGTTCGTCAAATTTGGTAAGTCCTGAACAGAAGGAAAATTCAAACTTTTCAAGCGGTTTTACAAAATCGCTTTTGATATACACTTTTCAAAAAGAATTCTCCCAATCTTCACAAGAAGTGCGTTCAATGCTTTCATGTGTTTTAGCGATGCCCCTAAAGCCAATGTCTTGTACTGTGGCAGAATACCAAAGGCTAACAGTATTCTCAAAGCAATTTTCTCTCCTAGAAATACATCTGAATATATAGGTCAATATAAAATAGGAAATGCTACTGCTATCCAGACCACTACTTTGAAAAGTAAGTTGCACATATAAACAAGTAATTAATTTGCTATATTCGTGTTTGTCTGATTTATAGAAGTAACATACTTGTAAATTCTTTATTTTTATGTAAGTCAGTAGCTTAAAAGTTAATTTTTAATCGATGTATATCCAATTAAATTATGTATTAAATTTGTAAATATTTTTTATCGTTATTTATTATATCGGGGGTTTTATTGCAGTTTGTTGCCAATTTGAAGAAGCAAAGACAATTTCACAAATTTTTAGAAATAAGTATAAGCATATTATTATATGTAAAAATAAATGCGCACCAAAGTTAAGAACAGCAATAATTTTCAATTCTTTTAATTGTTCCTCCATTGGTTATGTGAGAAAAAGTACGAATTATCGAAAATCAAATGGATTTCACAAAATAAAAAAGGTAAATTTGACCCGCTTTCATTGTGGACTCGATGCGAAGGTTATGTAGACAGTTGTACTCCGTGGTGCTCGCAATTCATTTTTTGGATTTATTATTTATTAAATGAAACATTACATTATCAAAAATTATATAATAATACTGATATAGTATTAAAAAAATAGTTACTTTTACTATTTCTTTTAAATTCTTAGAGAAATATTCTAAACGGTGCATTTGAAGCGAAGTTCAATTTGATTAATTTGGTCGACGGTTTGAATGAACAATATAATTCTGATTTCAATGAAACAATGACACGAAGTGGTAAGTTATAAAAGGTCACCGTAAAATTGTAAAAATCATCACCTATTATGTAAAATGGAAAAATCATTTATGATATGAGTTTTTCAGAAAATGAGGAAAACAAACCTCAGGGAGAAATTATGAAGAGCAAAATTAAAAAAATTGTAGGGGAAAACGGTCATCTGACTCTTAACTGCCCTGAAGTAACGTTGGAGTCCAAAGTTGATTGGTATAAAAATAATGAAAAGCTCAATTCTTCATTTAGGTAAGTTGCTGGTCAGTACATATGTAGACAAATATGCCGAGTGTTTGTAAAAAAATAAATTAGCGGTTACGGGTTACATTTGGATGACGATAATATTGGAGTTGTTCTGATAGTTTTCTTTACAAGTGTTGCTTTTTTCATTTAGAAATAATATGGCCGAGACTGAAAAAGAACCCCATTTGACTATTGACGCATACAATTCCCTTTACATATTACAAGCTACTAAAGAAGAGGAAGGTATTTACACGTGTTATGTAGACGGCAAACCCTACCAAACCTACTGCGTGAAGGTTGTATCAAAGTCTAAATTACTGAATCAAGGTAAGTCAGCGATAGAATAGTTATATGCATAAATATTGAAATGCTAATTTACGGCACATTATTTCAGAATTTTTCAGATATTCCATTTATCTTGGATTTGTTTTGTCTCTGACTATAACGTGTTATTGTGCCGGTATATGTGTTGCTTGGCATCAAAGAAATTACTTTGCTGATCCATTGTACTTAAGTTTGATTTGTTAAAAAAATATTGAGATTCCAAAAAATAAGAAGGGTACGTATTTTATATTTACGCAAAAAGTAACCATGCTAAAATCTATCTTCAATCAGTCTTTAATGTTTTAAGTGATAGTAACAGATTTTTGCGGTTACTAATGTCCGTTAGTTTTGAAATGTAATTATTAAGTAATGATATAACGGTATGATATAAAGAATTTGGTAGTCGTATCAAAATCGAGTTGGTCAATTAGTACGTTACGTCGTGTAGTCTATGGTCTGTCGTTGTGGTTATACTTTTTTATTTGTTTTCATATTTCATAGTGCTGTGAATGCCAGTGACTGTGATTCATCTGTCAAAGTGCCAAAGCCAAAGTTTTGAAACTTGTTACGTGCCTTCAAATACAAAATGAAAAGTTTTAAAAGTTTGTTTTAAATAAAAGTTTCATATCGAAAATACAAAAATGTTCTACAAAACTTTATTTTTGTGTGCCTTGGTGGGAATTCTTTTATTTAAGGAAGCAAATTGTAAGTACTCACTTTTAATATTCTTGTTAACGCGGATACAATTGTCAAGGTAAAGTGAGAGTTGCGATGTAAAATACTTTTTGATCACATGTAGAAAAATGTTTGTTCTTTAAATCGTATATTATGATCCATAATTGTTTAAAAGACTGTGTTACTTGTGATCAATAACTAGTTACATCGAAAATATTAAACAAAGAATTTACCAGGTAGTCTATATTGGAACAAGTTATTATTATTGAGCGTTATATAAAAACATTGGATGCGGAAAGCGGAGGACCGCATACTGTGGAAGGTATTAGGATAGGCCTATGTCCAAAAGTGGGCAGACAAGGGCTGATGCTGATGATATAAAAACATACCTTGCAGTATCATATCAAATCACAATCTGATGCACAAACAAATATTTTTCCTTATTAAGTTATATGTTAATAGTTCAAAATGAAGCATAAGTAAAAGATCAAAATGATGAAACTTGCTTTAGTTGTGAATGCTTATAATTGTGTTATTCTAAATGTAACTACAATGACTGCCACCATGACTCCATCTGCGCTGTACTTAAAACATTCAATTAGTAGCCTTTTCAAGTGTTCTGGAGTTACATAGTAAACATCCTTACATCCATACAACTTTCTCATTTATAATTAGTTAGTAATAAGACTAGTGCCCTTATCAGATACCTAAATAATTGTGATTTGTTAACATTTTACAGGTTTGAACAAGAGATGTATAAAATGCAGGTCAAGAGGTGAACTTGGCTCATGTGGAGATCCGTTCCCTTTCAATGTGACAGAACCGGAAGCAGAAATGGGCATCCATGTTGTAGCATGCCCTTCTGGCTGGTGCGGAAAGTCTTTTGAAGGCAATATTGGTGCATTTAAAAATGATGGTATGCCATTAATTACACAATTAGCAAAGTTGACATTAACAAAACTGCTTATTTTCAACAATGTTGTCCATTAAAATGCAATTATTACAACTCATGACTTATAATTTGAACTATAAATTATTATAGCTTGATAAACTCAGTTTCATACTAGCAAGGAAATGTCTTTATTGTTTGATTTCAGATTATGGTGCGGCAACTGAAAGAATGTGTCTCCAACGGCCACCGAGTGACTACGAAGAGAGATGTGCATACACCATGTGGAGTCATAGAAAGGTGTACATGTGTTTTTGTAACGGAGACCTCTGTAACTCGTCTTATAAGATTGCAGCTGTTCCTTCAGTAATTTTAGTAACAATTTCTGTTGTTCTTTATAATTTTTGTTACTCATAAGTCATGTAAATGTATTATATTAGTATTGTAATTGTGATATTGAGAACATATTTGAATCTCATATAATCAGTCATCCTGTTATACCTTAAAGCTGTAAATTTTTGGCATAGACTGCATAATAATATTTTTTGATGCAACTTTGCTTGATGAGATTTTTGTATTCCTTAATTTTTTCTTATTGTTGTTTATTTACTTAAAAGGTATTGATAATTTAAATTCAAATGATTTTAGTTATCTATATAAATAAATTTTGTTGCTATGTCCATAGTTTTTCATGATTAAGAATGGTGATTTTTATATTGAATTATGTATTTTGTTTTTTTTTTAATTACGAGAAAATATTGTTTTTAAATTTGTTGGTGTACTTAATGCAATTCATTCCTTATTATGAATAATTCTTAAACCGTCCAATATATGTGATGATCATAATATTATGAAACCATTTTTTTGGGTTTTGTTGTAAATAAAATGACACTGCCACTGTAGCTTTATATATACTACTGAGGTTAAGTAAAATAAGATATATAGAATATTTATATTATTTTGTACAATTTTCGAATTTATAAATATACTCAAATGTACTTAGTTTTTTATAATAAATGTTCACTTTAATAAAGACAATATTGTAGCACATAACTTATTATGCTAATTTATGAAGCGAAAATTTGTTCCCTATTTTAAAGAAATTGGCGCGAATAGATGAATGTGGAATTTGACACAATGAACGTTATAAGTTGAGGAGCATGATATGAAACTTAACAAAAAAAAAATAGTTGAATTATTTTAAAATTTCGAAAATTGGGTGACTACTAATCTTTACCTTTACCTTTCTTTTTATATGTGAATAAACTATTTTTTGGGTAAATAAAAACCAACAATGGTGGTAATATTTTATTTAAAATGCATCTGTGTTATGATTATTTTTACAAATTTGTACAGATTATAAATATTTTTTTGTTTTCTTTTAAAATTAAAGTAGAGCTTAATTGTCTATGGTCGGTTATATGGCCACGTGTGACGAATGCTCCCGATACGATGCGGCTTCAAATTGTTCTTCACTCTGAGATCCTGGTTCGAGAGCAGCGAATCGATGTGAGGTATGTCGTGGAAGAAAAAATGCCCGTGATGGTCAGCACGCCTCACTGCGGCGACAGCTTCCGAGCCCTCTAATAGGTATGGGTCCAGGAAATTACCTGAAAAATAAAAATAATTTTATCAACGTTTTAAATTGCGAAAGTTTAAATAGATGGAGTGTTTGTTAGCAGGTAACTCCAAAACGAGCTAGACGGGTCTAGATGGAAATTGGGGCAGATGTGGTTTACTGTCTCGAATAGTTTATAAATGATGTAAAATAAAAATAAATTTTGACTGAGTTTTTAAGCAAAGTTTTTATTGGTATAATCTCGATAAAACCTTACGGGTATCAACCCTTCGAAATCCAAAGCGAGGTGGACTCAATGGAGGCACGAATAGGCCTTCTGGCCATAGAGATTCGGGGTCCGGGGAATCCACTTTGTACGGTGACGGCGGCAACACAGGAATTGGTGTATCTAAATAAAAAAAAAGTAGACATGCCATTTTTTGTAGTACGTAGTACGACTTTACATTTTGAAAATAGAATAATTGAGGAAACTGCTGACTTATTTTATTTTGAGTACTACTTTAGTAACAGGCGCCTCAATTTATCAACGTCTAAATGTCGCGTTGCTTTTTTGCGTATGAATGAAATGTGTTCTATGTATTATTAAAAAGCTGGTAAATGATTCTGAAAAATTTATCATACGTAACAAAAGGACATATTGTTAACCTTACCAAAGAAGTTATGTCGTGACGGTGCACTATAAGCGTTATTGTTACGAACTATGTCTTCGTGAACAAAGGGTATCGCCGGTTTCACTCTCGGATATCCAAAATCATCAGAAAAAGCCGGCCCTAAAACACGTAAAAAAAAATTATTGTCCCCCAGCCTAGGCTCAACTTTTGAATAGATGCCTCTTGCTAGATAGGGGGTTAGTGCAGGTTTAGAGACAGTTCATTGATTAGTATTTAGTGAAGAAAGCATTCCCTTACTCCGAACGTTTCTATATATTGAATTGAGTGGTGCGTCCGCCGGCAAGGGGTCACCGACACCATGCGAGAAACTTCTAGCAGGCGTACTGACGCTCACGTGCGAAGAGAACTGCGTTCCCGCCATACCGCTCGCTGTCATTTGCAACAAACATACAAACAGACTGCAAACGCTAGGGTATTTGTTCATCGGTCTCTGTAACAAGAAATAGTTTTATGAATGTTAAGTTTATTGTTTTTTGTTTTTCGTGTCGAAATTTTATGCTAATCGGTGAAGAAATAAATTTTTGTTTTTTTTGTATAACTAATTGGAACGCCAAAAATCAACTAAAAAGAATACGTAAAAACCTTTAATAGTGTCATTTTATTTTATTTCCTAACCTAATACCCTTCTTTACGTTAAAAATTCGCGCGTTTATATTCCTTTTAAATTGAATTGTCTCGGAAGTGTTTATGATTTAATCTGTTGTCCAGTCCGGTTTACCTTACCTACATCTAGCTCTGTAGACGTTGAATTGTGCTGCAAATACAAGTATTTCTAGTCAAGTAGATTCAGTTCATTGATAAGATGTTTTAAAATTCACATTTGTTTCGCGAAAATTTATACGAAGTTAGATCTATGTGATATCTCTATTACAGCATATTCTCACGTGGATGTTGCAGCACAATAAAAGATAAACCATACGAGTTTCGTTCATACATACTTTGAATAATTTATTTAACCTGTCGAAAATTAGATCGCCATACAAAAACAAGAGGTCTCTTGTTTTGTTGGTCAACAAAATTGCCTAAGGACTTCGAATTACCGTTATCAAGAAAGCTAAAAAAAATAGTACCAGTTTAAAAAAGGTATAGATTCGCCAAAATCAATGTAAAATAATAAAATATGTAGATAAATGGAGAGATGACAACATCTTTGTGTAGAAATTGTAAAGAATTTACCGGTAATATTTTAAATGTCAAACGAAACACTAATCCTAAATCTAACCTCAGCTATTAAATGTAATGTTATTGAAATTAAATAAAAGAAAGTAAATAGATTATTTTCCGTTAGAGAAGGGTAGTTGAGTTTATAATATTTTAAGGTTATTATTAAAACCACAACCGTAGAAGATGAAAGTAAATTACGCTCAAATTCTTTTGTTTAAAGAACAATGATGCCAACATGACGGCAGTTAGCGCGTGCGGTGTTTTTGTACACATGGTTATGTATTTTTGATAATAATTATTGCTTGTAGTAAAGATCACATTTATAGAATTTATTTTTCTTTCACGTTCGACATGTAATACTCCGGCAATTTAAGGTTTTATATTTTTACGAATAGGAATAGTTGTACACTGTATCCTGTAATCAAAAATTAATTAAAGTTTATTTTCCGTTGTAAAGATAGTACGTTTATGGTCGAACGCAAGGAGCAATAGGTCATTTGTATCATAACCATAAATAATATCCGAGAAATATCCCGCCACAGGTTTAGTTTAAGAGCTGGCCGGTGCGTTTGCAATATATCCATTCTCCATCTTTATCAATGATTGCCTATGTTGTGAAAATCGAACTGGCCGCATAGTAAATATACTTTAAAATGTCAATGTAAAGTACTTATTTAGAAGAAAAAATAAAAAGGGGTTTGAGTCAGTGGCTTGAGTAGACAATGCAAGAACTTGGACAAACACTACAGACTAGAAAAACATTGTCTTTTTTTATTAAAAAAAAAAATAATTATGATAAAACTTGCTGCATCAAGTGACGTTTTAATAGTATCAAGTGCGCGTGATGTGACGAAACAGCCCATTCAGCCGTGACCTTCCGTCTGACAAATAGATCTTGACGCTCGAAAGCTTAATGGACCTAACTAATACGAGATCAGCATTGCTACAAGGTGAGACTGTCATTATTACGTGTAATTCTTTGTTACTAACATACGGATGCCGAGTTCAGGGGTGCGTCTTTGAAAATATAATTTTAACTATTTTCTACAATTTTGAGGAGAGACTGGTAGATTATTAGAGATAGGTGCCTGCCAAAATCTAATTATTATATACATATACCATAGCAATTGGTATTTGCTAGTTTTTCTTCTGGAGTTGGTTCTTAAGAAATCCGATGTGCAGCCTCAGCGTAACATCTTATGTCCCTTCAAAGTATCTTCGTTATGTTATATTCCCGTGCATAAAATAATGCAATTTAAAAGCAACCAATTTTTTTCGTATAAATTTTCATGAAAGAGACAACCCTATTTTAAGAGTTCAAAACAAAATAATGTTATTACATTGATCACGGAATATCAATAGGTGTTACATCGTGTTCATAATATAAATTAAAGTGAATGATTAAGGAACGTGCGCAACAGATTACAATAGGAAGTCTTCAAAAAGAATAGCCATATCAAATTGAAGTAGCCGTAAATAATTAATAAATCAATATTGTAATGTTAAGTTTGGAGGTTATAAGGTTGTTAAAACTTCTTAGTTAATTTAAAATATGACACGATTGGTACAAGAAATAATCAGTTAAAGTACATTTGTAAAATTAAAACGAAATGAAGATACCAATCTGTTTGGTTAAACATTTTATTATTGATTTATGTTTCCGTAAAAGCGAAAAGTCAAAGTTTAAATGCGGGAATGTGAGTTGCAACTGGCCAGCAATAAATTATTTATTGAATGAAGCAAACCCAACAATTACAGAGATAATGTTAATTATGTTCGTAATTTAAAACATTCAGATGTTCATTGTTTAAAGAATATTCCATTTTTAAAAAAATTGAAATGTTAATTGAACAAGGCAATGGTTATAAATTATAATATATCACTTTTATATTTCATAAAATGTTTTTGGAAGAAAGCGATTCTCATAGCTAGTATGAATGAACTAAAAAAAAAAGTTTTCCGTGATATCTCTGGATGTCTCGTGACTCTCTGGTAATCACATCATTCGTCATAGATTAAGTAAACGTAACATCAAAGATTAATTTGTCGTTAACTGGACATATCTTGATGTTTATCCTTTATGTGGAAAATTATCGCAATTCTTATGATAGTAGTCACACGGTAGCATCTTTCCGTTAAAATTCTGACAAACATTTGATACGAAGGATATTGAATTTTCGATGGCTCGATTTCTAGTTCGCGCGCTTTTATAAAGATTAATTTATGCAATATCATGACGTGTTACACTTTATGAAGAATTTGATAGTCAATTACTATTTAGTGTATTATCATTTAATCGATTAGATTGTTAAATTCTTAGTAACCAGCAATCATTAACGATCAATGAATCATAAATTGTAATTAACTCATCGATCATTTTCGCATTCGTGTGTGAAGAAATTCTAACCTTAACCCTCTAACCTTGCTGCTTTGACGTATCTTGTTAATGTTTTCATTATATTAAATCTTCAATGAGTTTCCTATCAACAAATATTTTAATGTTTACATCAAATGTTACATTTTTTTATTTAATTCAATATGTCTTATTAGGTTTAAACAAAAATATAAGTATTAACATAACATTATAAACAAATTAAAGACATTTCTACACTTAGTACTAATTTATTTTAAATATCAGAATTAAAAGGATTACATATATTAACTTTTTGAGGATGTCCGTAGTTTTACTCTAGCTTTTTAAATTTATAATCTACGTAAATTAAAAAAAATATCGAGTGAGTCACATGACTTCATACCACAGCAGAGGCGGTTTACATCGTGACTGCAGACACCACGGCAGCTAATTACCAACACAGATCATTTGTAATAGTATTGCGAAATATGTGTTCTCGATTCCGAGAGTAATCGATGTGGTGCACCTCTCTGTATTATAGTGATGAGACACGACTCTGCTTGATTGGTTTTTGTGTTGCAAAACCGTTTATAGTAACCAGCTGAACCTTGAAAACGCACTCTATAGCAAATATCGGATCATTACACACTAATTTTGAATTAATAAATCGAAAATACCTGAGAAATAAAATAAAACAAGTTTTCGCCCAACTTGAATTTTAGCCAAATTTTTCTCAGTTTTACTGAACAGTCGAATTGTGCAGTTAAAACTTACTCGTCAGTGTTGCCTACAAACGTAAGTTCTACTGAAAGCCCGAGTGTTCAGTTTTTTTTTTAAAATAAAATATTAGTAAATTTTAGTTACTTTACTAATACTTCTTGTAACCTTGAAAAAGCTCGTGTTAGGATATGGTTCACGACAATAGTCGATTGGTGGGATTCAAAACCATGACCGTTAGAACGGTAGTCCGTATTCTTATCCATTAGGTTATTGGCACTTCATCAGTAAAAACTGAATTTTTATAGAGGTCTTAATACGTAATATTAATGTTAAAATTGGTACAATAAAACTGAAATCCTTGGTCCGCAGAGCAACGCCCCTTGCGCAACAAATGATTCGTAAATTACAAAGAGATCGACTTGGCGAAAAGTATATCACGAGCGTTTATTGCGTGGGCATATGAATGGTCACGAAGCTAAGACGTATCAAGGACATGAGCCTACGAGACTTAAATGAGTACTATCTTGATACCACTCGTTATATCCGAACATACTATCTATGTACTACATAGTTAAATATATTAGCGTAGTCATCATCAGCTCATTACACGTGCCCACCGAGGAGCTCGCCTACCCTTTTATCATGGGTGATTAGCCCATAGTCGACCACGCTGGCCCAGTGCGTGTTGGTAGACTTCACACATATCTTTGAATTTCTTCGCCGATATGTGCAGGTTGCATCACGATGTTTTCCTTCACCGTAAGAACATCGGATAATGTACATATGCAATTCGAAAATTGAAAAACACATTGGTACACGGCGGCGATCGAACCTGGACAATGTCGAGTACGGTCCGGTCTGGTCAAGCGCTTACCAACTGCGCCACCGAAGATCTATTACGAGGATATTTTATAGGCCTTAAAATTGAATAATATAGTCTGTTGTAATCTTACAAACTATCATGAATCCGAAAGTTTAGATGGCTGAATGTTTGTTAACAGGCAACGCCAAAACAGCTAAACGGATCTGTATGCCAACTAAGATCTAGACTTGTGCTAGTATATGTTTTACGATATTATTCGAATTGCTAGAATCAAACCCTAAACCACATAATTCAAAATCCGCACTCTTCACCCTTAAGCTAGTTTTACATTTAATTACACGATTAATTCTATTCTGGAATAGTTTATAGTGTACTGAGTTTCATTTTTGCTAAACGAAGTCACGGATAAATGATAGTATTAATTTTAAATAAACATCATCATCAGCTCACTATACGTCCCCATCGAGGGGCTCGGAGCCTATCCTATTATTAGGGGGTGACTAGGCCATAGTCAACCACGCTGGCCCAGTGCGTGTTGGTTGACTTCACACATATCTTT
>JAODUI010000028.1:5627360-5645747 GCA_027563995.1 Papilio gigon
AACTAGTCGGTACTGACACCGAGTTGCACGTGAGTTAAGCCGTTTCATAAGTAGTATAGTGAAATGTCTCACGAAAGCTTTAATAGTTGAATGTCTTTTAAAACTATTATAATAATGCAATTAAACTATTAAAACTTTCATGAGACATTTCACTATACTACTTATAAAACGGCTTAACTGACTTGTAAATCGGTGTCAGTACCGATCCCAATCACCCTGAACATGAGCCCCCGATGGGCTCGAAACTAGTCGGTACTGACACCGATTTACACGTGAGTTAAGCCGTTTTATATGTAGGATATAATAATGCACTTTACGCAGAAGTCAGCAGGCATGTTTCTTGCCATTTTACCGTAAAAATATAAATGATATTAGTTTATAATACTACAAGCGATAACGACACTCAGGACGATCAATCTTTTTGTTGAATTTTACGCCGCGACTTTGTTAGAACCTTTTATACGTTATGAGAATGTTTGCAAAACGATGGTTTTATTTGGGTTTATCGGTTAACAGAGCGTATAACCACAGATTATTGGGTATAGACTTTTTACACTGATCACGAGTCATTTTAAACGTTGGATACGTCGTTGTTTGATAATGATATATTTAGCTTGGTTCCAATGTCAATGAGCCTATTGATGTTACTGACAGTTAATTCTATCTCTATTTTTAGTTCCTATCCTCACCACTGCTATTAACCGCTACTGCCAGCGCCAAAATGGCGTACATCGAATATACAAAAAACCACAGCTCGTAGCCTACACACTGTGAATAAAGGTTGGAGACTTTAAACTCCATGTTTCGCGACGAACCGGTATCCGGTACGGTTTTCTCGATTTTAAAATTTTAATCTGGCATTGTTGCTTTGACTGAATCTGAATCGGTTTTTGTTGTTCATATTTCATTTTTGAATTAAGTTCAAAATAAACAAAGTTTTAAACTCAATGTAATATAATATTGTTCCAATTTTGTCACACAACTACCCAATAATGAAGAAGCAACTAATTGTTTTATTTGTCTCAGTATTCAGTGAATGTAAGTTAAAGTTATTGTAATAATTTACATACACAGGGGTGTGGTTTACCGGAACGTGTTACAATTTATTTTTTGGTTGAAGGTTTGGCAATATGGTGTTATCAATGTACGGCAGCTACGCCTGGTTGCAACGAACCCTTCAATTGGCGTGGTATTGGTTACCTCGGGAATCCTTGCCTTGACAGGGAAGATGTTTGTGTAAAATTAATTGAGCGGAAAGGAGGTAAGAATGGTTGATGTGACTGTTTTTCTTATTCTTTTATTATCTCAAAAAAACAGTATAGGACTGTAAAGAGTATTTGACAAGGAATAAAAAGTTCCCGAGGAGCGGATATATATTTTTTGGTTAGTAATGTGTTAATAAGTATGTTTTTGTTTTACTTTTGCAGCTCAAGAAGTAATAACCAGAGATTGTTTAAGCAACTTCAAGCCATTTAGAATGGACATACCAGCTGATACATATGAAGGTTGTCGACCAGCAGCTAAAGATGTTAACCTGGCTAATTATGTTAACAATACAATTAAAGAACTGGATGTTAAAAGGTATCTTATAAAAGACATTAAGTTGTCTTTGCATTGTCTCATAAATTTTAGATCAACTTTTGTTATAATTCAATTTTGACCATTGGCAAATAATTTGAAAAATTATCTGGATCATAATACTTTATAGTATGTGGCTTTGACTTTGTAAGGTTTGAGAAATATATTGGTCAAGTAAAATGATAAATTATTTGCTAATTAACAATATGGTATAAAGTGTTGTGACACCTTAATTTATTTGAATTTCATCTTACTGTCTATCATAAACAATATTATTCAAGAAAAGAGTGTATGCCTTCCTTAAAGGCCAGCACTGCATCTGCGATTCCGCTGGTGTTGCTGATGTCCATGGGCGTCGGATCAAATAATTTTAGGCGATCCGAGGCTCGTTTGCCCGCTTAATTTAAAAAAAAATGTTTAATAACAAATAACCAATATACTGCAATAAGACATTACATTATGAGTTTGATTAAAAAGTGGTTTTAATCATAATAACAATGGAAATTTCTTTTTCAGAGATTGGTATGATGAAACTGTATGGTGTTTCTGTTTCCTGGATCATCGGTGTAACGGTGCAACGGTTGTTACAAATTCATTTGTTGCGGTGGCTTTGTCGTGTATTGTGGCATTCACCAAAATACTTCTTTGATAGTCAGTCATGCGCTGCAAATGAGACCGATGCTAGTTGTAAGTATACAATAGTAATCTCTAAATACTTTATATACATCTATAGAAAATTTATATTCACTGACTACAAAAATGTCAATATCAAATGATTAAAATGCTCTCTGGTCTTTCCGATGAAAGATAGACAATTCTTGGTCTTTTTATGTTACATCTTATGTATTTAACTTAGTTTTTTTTTATTTTTTGTTTTATTAAACAGATAAGTTTTTGTGTGACTTTGATAGATAGACTTACAGTATAGTTTTCAAAATGAATTATTTTCCAGTTAATTGAAAGATTATTTCTTTGCCTACACATAAATGGATAACTTTTTTTTTTTATGTTACATTAGTATGTCTTGCTGTCGAAATAAAATTACTTTCTTATGAAATATTCGTTGTATTAGTTTAAGATTACAAGCAATTAGGTTTACACAGTACACAAATGGACCATTTCTTTTATTCGAAAAATTTTAATGGCGTCCTTATGGCGGCCATTATGCTCTCCGCCGCAGTCGTCTCACGTGTTGCCAACAACTACATACATTGTTTCAAAATGATTAATTTGTTTTGATATTAAGCATAGATATTACTTTGTCTTCAACTTACAGTAACTTTTTGGTTTATGTATATGTAATGAAAAAAAAAACATTCCTGGATCGTGTGAAGTGCAACTCTTTATCTATGGTTTTACTAAATGTAACTTCAAATTGATACATATTTATAAGTGAGTGAATGTGCGAATTTGAAATTACATTAACATACTTAGTTTAAGTTAGAATATTAATATACAATGAAATAATAGTATTTCAAAATGTCTTTTTAATAATACATTATGAGTATGGCAGTTTTTATTCCGTCCAATATCAGCTTTAAAATGTACATATACATTGTTAATTTTTTTGTAATATGATTCGATTTTTATGTATTTCAATGTATTAACAGAACATTAAATAGATCGAAACTATCACATATGTTTTAATTATTTCAACCTTTTATACTTTTTTCATTCGTTAAAAAGTCTAAAATTGGCTTTTCTATTTAGTGTCTACAAAATAAAATCGAGTCGATAGAGGTAGTGACTGACAATGGCTTTATGGATATGAAATCTCTCAGTTTTTTAATCATCAATTGTTCTTAAAATATTGACATTACGGTATTAGCTTATTTCTATTTAATTTTATTGTAATAAGGCAAATTGCAGAAGAACTATCGTATACGTAGCCGTAATCGCTACTAAGTTTAATGGTAATTGTCCGTCCAGGCTATAAATGTCGTAAATAGATATTTTTTTCTTCACTTCCAGTAATAATAATATTTTTTTAATGTTGTCCCTCGCTGACCCTGCAATCATTGAAAAATTCCTATTGATATTTGTAGACGACGATGATAACTTAAAAATTGGCACAGAATGCAAATTATTTTGAGATACAGCCAGTGCAATCAAATAACATCTATGTTATTACGTCAAAGAGTTATATTCACTCTTTTCATTCATAATCGCCCTTACATAATCTTTGACAAACCAGAGACAATGATGTTTGATACAAGTGTCAAAACCGACTCTAAGATTGGCGCAAATTACATTTCCCCTCCTTACCCTTTCACACCAGTACCTACATAGTTCAATTATTCATATCGTAAGCAAAATAGTTTATGATACAAGTGGTCTTATCTATCTGCTCAATCAACAAATGGGTATTTAATGATTGAGGTCATTTATAATGATAACAATCATGTGTTATCATTATTCATTTATTAAATTTTCTTATAGGTATAACGGTATTCTTATTACCAGTTTTAATCTACTATACCAGAGAAAGCGAACCAATATCACTTGATACATTTTGAGCATGTTACTAAATGTATTTGTTATGACAAAATGAGGAACGACGGAGTTATTCCTAATAATTAAAAAGGCAAAATTGTCTATGACGGTTTCTTTAAAATTATGCCTCGTTGATACGTAAAGGTTCGCTATATCCCTGATCTCCACTTTTTTGTATTACCATGTCTAAAATATTATTAAAACAACACAGATTAATAATTTATGAATAAACATACCGTTACTGAAACGCAGAATGTTAGTGCAAAGTGTTTTCGTATTATTTATTCTCGATCTTATGACCTCCACGGTAATACTAAGCAGTAATATAAATAATAATAATGTAACCACGGGAACTATGTTGATGATTGAATAAATATTAATAGGCATCTAAAACATAAAAAAAAACTTTCTTAGAAGAGAAAGGAACAAACGACCGGCGGTAATACAAATCATCATTGACGTCCATAGACATCTGCAATACTGGAGGAACCATAGATTATAACTGTAATTATAATGAAACTTTTTACAGACCTGTTGTTTAATTGTGGTGATTATACTCTGTATAAGAATTATATCCAAAATTATAAACTCACAAGTTAGCCCAAAGATCTGTAACAATGAAGACGCGTTCGAGTTTATTATTGATGTCATATATATATCTTAACTAGACTAACATAACTCACGCTCCTAACAAGGACGGCCACGGACTCCCTTTTGCCACGGTCCTCACTAATTTATGCAAATTGCTTTCGAGTGCTCTTAATTTGGCCCTTTAGTATTTGTTTTGAACGGGATAAGTCCGTGTGAGAATTAACTACAATTTCATTTAATCATTACATAAGAAAACTCACCGTGAACTGATGCTTGTTAATTAATTCATCCAATACATTTATAAAATTTCTTAAAGTTATCGTAAGTCGATTCCACATTTTATCATCTGTATACGTTTCTTTCATGATAAAGGTCGCAGCGTTTTTATAAGTACATAAATGTTTATTGAGTTTTTCTTTTAATATTATTATTACACATTCAAATCTTATTACAATGAAATACATTTGAAAGAAAATTAACATCATGTCCATGTAATTAGCTAAAATAGGAAGTTCTACAATGAAAACTATTGCACAGGAGAACTTTGTACCCATGACATACAAATATAACACTATCGACCACAACACACTGCAAATAACGAACGTTGCAACGAAAAATTTTGAAACCATAGATATCCGATTATTAAGTTTTATAGAGTTTTTTGTACCAAGATCTCGATCTATTCTTTGTAATTTCACGTACAACTGGCTACTTGCACCATTACAGAAATTTTTAATAGTTACCATCGCTATTATTAAACCGTTTAAAATATGTCCTAATTTTAAATAGAAATCAGTGAGTATAGAATCAGTTGAGGAGTCGCAGTAAACTATGAATATGAACATTGATATTATGTGGATAAGCCAAACGATAATGCTGAATATGTCGTATCCATATGATGTTGACGTTGCGAATCCATATTTTATTTTTACTTGTAGCGTTCCGAGTAAATACTGCATTAAATGGATTGGTTTAAAAATTTGAACGAAATCATCGTCAAGGATATCCATTGATAATTTATCAACACCGTCTTTTGTCATTATAGAATACTGTTAACAAAGATCCTCTTCAAAAGACTACGAATCACAGAATGACATTTTATAGCAATTTATTTCTTTTTTTTTATAACCATTTAATAGTGTCTCTGAGGAATATATCACCAATGCCAACATAAACTTACAAACCAAAGGTTGATCGAAATTAATCATTGTAATGGAAATAATTTAGAATCAATACAAATTAAATTAACTTCACAGGTTGTGTCTATTAACTTCATTTATTATTAAATACAGTTACATACATTTTTTTTCATCGTTTAAAATTAAATTTGCAATGCCTAGAGAAGTGCAAACTGCAAAGTGGTAATTATATAAGTAGTAAGTATATTAAAGACTTTTAGCATAAAAAATACATCCATATGCCACATATCGTAAACGGAAAACTTCGGCGGCGCCTCTCCTATCAACTTCAACATTTTCTTAGCTTTATCTCGCAATGGTCCTGAAACACAAATTATAAACTATCTTAGACAAAGAAAAATATTGACAGTTTAGAACTACAACTGGAAGTTAGGAGTCTTTTCAAATACCCTGGCGGCTCGAGGTCTCTCCCCGCGTCCCTATACGCCCCGTAACACCGATTGTGGTTTGCGCAGCGACTAGTGCGAAGTTCCGAGCCGTCAAAATGTTTGAGAATAAATTAAGAGTAATTTAAGGTACAGTTCAGCCAAATATTAGTTTTAATCGTCAACTTGCCTTGTTTCCTGAGGGTCGGCAGTATGTACTATCCTTCCATACATCTATCAGTCGTTAACGTTCGTTTTAATGGGAGAAGCAATAAAAAAATATTTAATAGTCAAATTATAACTTTTTAACATACCTGTATAGTGAATGCACATTACTTTTGTGCACAACCTTTTAGTCGTATCGACTTCTTTGAAAAACAATTGATTGCGTACACACAGAAATGTACATAAAAATATGTCGAGCGTTGTTATGAAGGGAATTTGTACATAAACGAATAAATCCAATTCCTAATGGGATAAAAAAAAAGTATTAAGTGATTTGTTTTTGTGTTATTACGCAAAATGTAATTGAGATTCCACTGACGATACAAAATGTTGTTTAATTAGGTTTTGAAAATGTTTTTGCTGTAGTGAATACATGGTTTTGAACAAAATCCAAGAAAAAAATCTCCGTGTAACTGTTTATGTAAGCAAATTATTAAGAAGCGTAACATTTCTAATGTCCTTATGATACTTACCTTGTCTTGCAAAGAAAGAAAAACAATATTAAAAGAAGTCAAAATTGTTCCAACAGATTTAATACAATATAGCAAAACCTGAAATAAATAAAATTGATAAATATTATTGAGTTAACGGTAAACATAGAATTTCTAGTTTTACCTGAAATCTGTAAAGCTTTTGAAATTCACTATAAGCATTTAATATCGCCCTGAGACAAGAGAAAGTGTCTGTTGAAATAAAGTCATGCGTTTTCTCTGCTATATGACGCATTCCGTTCTTTGTAGGGAAAAAACTTTTTTTCTTGTCATCATTATGTAAATGATTCAATATTATTGAATTTAAAAAACGCAATCTTGTTATAAAGAATACTATTGTGTTCGCGCAATGACTGACTTCAATACCGAATGTTACTTCATTGCAAAATTCACCAAAAAGTTCAATAGCATCTCTTCTATTTTCATACCAGGATACCCCATATAGTAACAAGTATGACGCTGACAGAAATGATAATGAAATAATATTTGTATATAATATAAAACAGTACATGCTTTTGTTACCATCGATTTTCATTAATCGGTCTAACTTTTGTAATTGAATTAGAAAATTCGAATTTTCATTTGAATTTAAAAATCTAACATGTATCATATTGCAAATGTATGAAACATAGCTTAGTAGTATTACGCAAAAATACATATAATATGAATACGAGTGATCGGGGATTTTATCATCATATATTACTTTGTTTGTACAGATATATAAATATGTAGACAAAACAATTAAAAATATAGTATAACATTTTTGATATTTATTTGGAGCGGTGACAAATCTGTCACGGATGTCCACTCTACAGGAACCTAATATAGTCTGCACTCGACGGTAACAACAGTAGATTTTTATAAAATACTCATCCAAGATGTCCTCTGACAGATATTCTGAATTCATTTTTTTTTAACGTACAAATGACACTTAACCTCCGAACGGTTCTGTTGGAAATAGAAATTCGTTAATTTGTTAAACATTGACGGCAGCAATTAAGTTCCATTTGAAAATTACGTCAATGTATATTAATAAGTCAATTTGAATTAGACGCGACTATTAATATTGTTTGACAGTTAATTTGACAACGAAAACCAATGGCTTGTGTTATGTACGCACAAAAACTTACCCGACTGATTATCCCTTTAATAAATTGTCAAATTTATTTAGGCAACAGTTGTGTATGTCATTCTCGACCAATAAAAATAAAATAAAACAAATATAATTTCAACGTTTATTTTAAATTCTATTAAAAACTTTATATGTATATAAAAAAAAAAAAGTATTACATAATTGGCTAAAATGCTTTAAGGAACTAAATTCAACAGAGGGCACAGAAAACTACAGTACGTCAAAAATAACGTGACAATTGATTTTTTTTATTACACATTATGACGTCATCGGAAATACTACCCAAGAATAGTACATGTTATTAAAAAAAATGGTAATAAATATATTAATAAATAGAATGCACCATTTGTTCCTAAAATACAAAACTATATTTTTCTTCCTCTGTCCCATATTAAAGCCTTAATAGGCAAATCGTTGTGTTTCCTTAAATCCTAGTTGGTCCAAGGCGGGGTTGCAGGCGAAGTTGATCATGGGCGGCGGGCCGCACATCAGCACGATGACGTCGTCGGAGGCGGGGAACATGTGGTTGCGGATCATCTCCTCGTTGATGAAGCCAGTGCTGTACTGCCAGCCTTGAAATAATTGTCAAGTCATAAAAAAGTTCGTATATGAAATTTGAAGACGAAAGTCTATTATTTTGTTATTTGTTATAATTATAACCAACTAGTAAATGTAGAAATTGTCATTTGATAAGTACTAAATTAAAAATTATTAAATGTAATATTGCTATTGAAGCGCCAATGGCCTAATGGTTAAAGGTACGGACTACCGGTTTAGTGGACGTGGGCTTGAATCCCACCATTGGACTAAAACATTAATAATTATGAACAAATAATTTTAAACAATATCTCCTTATGGAATAATGTCTCAAATCAAAAGCGTCTATATAAGTTATATACCTTCTTTAGGTCTGTCCAATGTGTACCAAACTTTGAATTGATTGGGGTACTCCCTCTGGTACTTCTCGAGTTCATCTCTCAATAGAATGTCATCTTCCGTCTGGTTGGCGAACACTAATCTCATCTCTGTAGAATCTGACGGATCAGTGCAGATGTGTCTGACGAGTTGAAGCATTGGAGTAACTCCAGTACCACCTGGGAACATATATTCACCATTAGATCTGACAATTATATGACATAACTTTGTAAAGCGTGCTAAATGTAAAAAAAAGCATAGATTTTTTCTGACATGGTACTTTCGTTGAATCTGGTATCATAACTTGAATCGAAGAAATTTAGTTAGGGTTGGCTAATAATATTTATCATTGAAATTTATCAAACCCATGACCCTGAGTTATCATACGTAATGATAAGAACAATATAAACCACTGTACTTATGTGAATTTTATGTCATACACTATAATCAGTTACAATGGTTTATATAACTTCATTAAATACGCACTTATAAACTTTGTTTTAATGAACAACTATTCTATAAAAGTGATGTATTGATCGAAATTTGACAAGAGAGGGGACATATAGGACAGGTCCCTCCCCTCCTCTGTCACTTAAATTTAAAGAGTATCTGTAACTATTTAAGTAGTTAGTAAGGGTCTCAGGACAGTAATCACTATGTTAGTGTGTTCAACTTGCTTATTTGCTACTTTGTATTATAAACGTCAACTCGCACTGGGCCAGCGTGGGACGGGCCCAATCACCCCTCATAATAGTGCAGGCACCGAGTCCCTCAGTGTGGACGTATTGTAGATGATGATGGTGACTATAAAAACAAGATTCCTACCAGCAATCATGTTCAATTTCTTAGCCGGCACCCTGTTGGGTGGGTCTTTTTTCAGTTTTCTAATAAGGAACAGTCCATTGCCGGCATATTGCAGTCGACCCGATGGTCCACGGAAATCGATTGTGTCACCGATCTTCATACTTTCCAAATATTGAGACATTTTACCACCATTAGGGAATTTAGGATGTACATTTTTAAAGTACACCTGAAAAACACAAATACTCAATTAAATATTCTATTTCTCTTAATATAAACAAGCAGGTGATGAGATTGAATTTGTATGTCTATTAAGGTAAACGAGGACCGAAGAAGGTGTGGATGGATTGTGTTAAAGAGGATAAGTGTAAGAGTGAGTTCAGATATGACGGTTGATAGAGATGTATGGAAGAGTAGTACATACTGTGCCGACCCTCTGTAGGGAAATGGGCAAGTTGATGATATCAAGATAGCAATTTCTTTTTGTCATAATTAAATACTGTTTTCACTTGCCTCTTGTTACCTTATCAATATTGTATATTGGACTATGATTCAATATATGCGAAGTTTAGACTTTGATTGATAACAAGCAGGTAGATATATGGACGGAGATACTGACAAAATTTATAACAATCGATACAACTAAACTACAAAAAACTGTTGCATAATAAATATACTATTGGAAATTTATCTAAGTTTTTACAAATTTGTTATTACGTAAATATGTAAATAGCCTAACCAAAAATGTAAAAATCCAAACCTAGGTGCTCTACAATCAGCTTTATTTTTACATCACATTCTATGCAAAGGAATTAGTTCATGAAATGGCTAGGGTTTTCATATATCTGGTCATACTATATGGCAAACTGTTTTCTTAAATAGTAATGAGTTTTTTCAACCAGCAATATTATTAAAGTAGTGTTACAAACCTTTACAACAAGATCCACATATCCCTTGTCATCATCACTGGATACAGGGGTGTACGCTCTGATGACGAGGTCACCATCTACTTTGACTGATAAATGTATATGCTGACCAATTGGTAACCCTGAAATATTAAAAAGAAAACTTATGTATGTTTTTGATAAGCCATTTTAGTTATGTACTATTGTAATTGAAAATAATTGAATAGATGGGATGAATAAGATGAAAAAAAAAATGATGGAGACATTAATGCTAATCTAAAAACATAATAAAAGAAGTAATTTTATTGAAGTGATGTAACAAAAGAATGATTACTTGAGACTAGCTGACCCCCATGACTGTTAGCCCTGTTAAATCAAAAAAAGTTAATTAATGACCCATGTGTTTTTCCAGAACATGTTTTACATTTATGACAAATTTTCATTCACATTATAGCTGTTCTTAAGATCCTTATGTAATAATAAACATCCATCCATCCATCTAAACATTCACATGTATAACATTAGAAAATGTATTCTAGGTAACTATCTAACCTAGCACTCGGGGTTACAATATTTTATGTTTAGGATGATTATTGCTAAGTAACAGATGATTTGACTATTATTTCAACACATGATATGCAAAAAAAATGCTGAATCATGCTTAAACTTGTAATCCTTGAGCCTTTCATTATGTAAGCGCTTAAATTCTAGTCACTGCCTCTTACTAAATTTTTTTTTAATCACTCATGATTTAATAGAATATACAACCATTGACTTATAATTAAGCTAGTAACTTAGTTACATATATTGTCAAACCTACATCACTACAATCTTATATGTACTAATTAATCACTTAGTATTTAGCCTGAGTATGAATTAATAGTGTATGTGAGAACAAAAATTATAGACACCAAAGAAGTAGGTATTATAAAGTAAAATTAATCGGCAAAGAGTAATTGTAACTTACCTAAAACATGTTCAGGTGAAGGTAAACCAAATCTGAATCTTCTCGTATCATGGCTGATGTCTTCTCTTTCAATCAATGGCAATGGATACTTTGTGTCAGGATCTACCAGTGCTACCAACTTTTTAGCACTCTTCTTCTTTGTTGGTGTAGACTTCTTGCCCCAAACACAGTGGGCAATAACTGTTGCTACCACTACCACCGCTCCAACTGATAATACTATAGGAAAAACCTATAAGAAAAATAATTTATTAGCAGACTATTAGTGTCACATAATTTAAATTTAAGATAATGGCCATCTAGGAACAGTATATGTTCTTAAAAAAAATAATGGTTCTATCAAGTTTTTCAAAAGCGTATTTATTAGACAAACATGACATTCATATGTTTGATTATAACTATCGTGTGCATTATGTTTAATTTATTGCATCACTTTAATATTGAGCGTTATTTTGTCAGATACATACTTGTGCATTTTCCAGAAAGTCAATCAAAGCAACTTTTAAATTACCCATGTCAACACTTGCTTAGTAACACAACTGTTCACTTGCGATGCTTATGCGATAATGAGACAGAAATCGTCATTTACAATATGAATTGATCATCAACAAATTAAATGTAATTTTTTGCCTTGAACTTGCTTATCATGATACGTAAGTGACAATGTTGATTGTAGACTTATTATATCAATCACCGTTATGAAAAATGAATGAAACAATATCGTACGATACCTGTTTTCACAAACAGTTAAGTAAAATATTGAAACACATCTAATTGTATGTAAATAAGGACTTACCACACTCATCGTGTTAAACTAAACGTTAAAATGGATGTTCTATACGTTTTATAGATACCTATTACCTTTTTATCATTATCACTAAATGATAAAAATTCAAATATTGATTGTATTAATCATTGAAATATAAATTCTTCAAGAAGGTACATAACCTATAATATTTATCAAATCCATACTTACATTTTTAACACTTGTGTTATTAAACATTTTTGAACTATGTAATATGTATCACTTTTTTTTAATTAACGACGTTATGTAAACAATTATCTACACAGTTGGCCACTCATCTGTAAAAGAATTATGCGGAACGCTGTGTTGCTCAAGGGGAATGTACGCTGGCTCGCGCGGAATTTAATTTTAGTTTTCTTGTCGTCATTTTTGAGAACAACTTCTATGTGTGCATCTATGCATCTATGTTGTGTTATTTTTTACGGAGCGTATTTTGCAAACGGTTTTAATAACAAGTTATTTGTATGTGCCTTTTAAAATAAAAATGAGCATTGATTGCGCAAATCTTGAACAGATAAGGGAATATATTTTATATTTCTCTATTAACTACAGCTTCATATTACTATATTAATACTTCCTTAATTTACTTTGTTAAAATCAGATTGGTTACAAATAGATATCTGTAATTAGTTTAAGTGGTTTAAGTTTGTTACGTTAGTTAAACTGGGAGTTCAGTGAATTATTATAACAGGCATACTTTCATCTTTGAAATGTTAAAAACATTTATAAGTATAATTAAATACGATTCAATTGAATTTTTTCAACATTTACGCGCGGATACTTTCTCGTTTTATTTATTTGTTTCGCAATTTGACATTTGTTACCTTACAGTATTTTTTGTCTTACCCCGTATCTCAGCCAATCTTAAACAAAAGAAAGTCTATTGTCGGGATAATTTCATCAAGTACCTATATTTATTTTATGAATTTACGACCTAACATCAGTTATTATCTCATCAGGCATCCCTTATTGAACTTCTTAACCTTTTACTGAATAAATTTATTAAAAGATGTATGCGTCAGATGGGTTGAAGATTCAATGAATCGTTTTGTAAATCGACGATAAATAACAATGAAATTTACCAGAATGCTTTTCATATTCAATGAAACAATACGATAAGAAAAATGTTTTAATCACATTTGTACAATTCAATTTATTTTAAATTAATTCATTTGTTTCAAATTAACGGCACTTATAAATTAATACGATGAACAAACACTATTATTACAATATGTTGTTAGTAGAAAATACAACATATGTATTTACAATATAAAACATACAAGTTGTATATAAGTACAAAACACTTAAGATATTTTGTTTTCAATGTATACATTTTAATTAATACTAAATGTTTTAAACAGATTATTTAATATTGTATTGTTCTGAAATATTGTGTTCACAAACGGTAGACGTGATTATAAGAAACACAACCAACAGAACACATTTTATTTTTCGCAGCCACGAATATATTTCTCATTATTAATTAAATTTATTCACTAATACGTATAATTTCTCTAATACTCTGCATAACACCCGTGACCAGTACGAATGTTCCGAAAAAAATGAGCAGTACATCCTTAATTAAGATGTAATTATATTTTCCTAGACCTCGTTCCCAGCAGAATATGAGATCGATCAACGACGGTGCTATGAGGCCTAAGAATGAATAGAAGAACGCCCCTTCCAAACCGATCACTTGTTCAAGGCGCGGCAACGTAGCGGCCGCGATCACTGCAAAATAAGATTTCATATGAAATGTTTTTAATGATCGTCAGCTCTCTTCATATCCCCGCTGGGGGGCTCGGAGCTCATGCTTATTTTAGGGGCGACTAGGCCATAGTCAACCACGCTGCCTGGCGTGGTGGAGATCGAACCTGGACAATGTCGAATACGATGCGTTCCAGCTTTAACAGCTGCGCCATCGAGGTTCTTTTCAATTATAGACTATAGTAAATTCTTTTGGAATCAATATTTTATTGTTTTACATAATTTTTTTATAAAATTTTTCCATATAAATACATCAAAGTAAAAGTCTTACCAGTTAGTATAGCGAATACAGCTCGCATGATCGACTGGGCAATATTGTGGTATTTTTGTGAGACGTACTGATTGGTGTTGCGCCACACGATCTCCATGGGGACGTAGAACTGCAGCGTGTACGTGAAGAAAATAGCTACGATTATAAAGCACTTCGCCATCAGGGCCGGACTGGAAATAGATTTCAATTAGGACACTATCAAATAAACATAAAACTGTTAGGTATTCATGCGGTGTCGTCACCGACTAGTGTCGACCCCATAGGGGGCTCTTCTTCAGGGTGAGTGGATTTGGGATGAATACGTGAGTGTTAACCGTTTCATTTTTATTTTATTACAATACGGAAGTGCACGAAAGTTAAATAGGAGAATGTAATTTCTGCGTGCCATTGTTAACAATAAAACTGTTACAAAAATAATGTTTCACATTTCTTATTGTATTATAAGTAATTTCATTTAACACTTACATTTCCTTCGTGGGTAGATTGAGTGTGATGCTTCCAGCAGCCTCATCGCCATAGCAAATGTAGCCCAGAAAACCCATGATCATGTAGAGCAGTACGACAATGGACATAGTGATGTTCAGTACACCAGGACAGCCGAGGAAGTGCTGGGGCTTTGCCATTGTATTCTCAACTGGTAACACCACTCCAATGCCTTCCATTGCAAATATAACTGTACTGGAAAATAATATATCAGCTTATGGCTTTGTTTTAAGTCCTACGAAGTATTCACTTGTACACGATTTTTGTATGTGAATATACTCACCCTATGAATAGTGGTAATCTTCCGATGTCCACGGACATAGGCCGAGAGTCGATACTTGGAAAGTCAGCACATATGTAATACAAGCAAATAAGGAAAGTGGCAACTAATAAAATGTTGGCGAAACCGGAAAATGGCGCTAGGTATTTTAAATTTTTAATCTGTGTAAATATTAATATCGGAACCACAAACATTAGGCAGTATATTGTATCCGTGTAGCCATTGTCTTCGTAGTAAAAAGAGACAATCTGAAAAAAGGAAAATTCAAAATTCAAAGAAAGAATTCCTCAAATACAGGAACAGATTCTGTTTGTTTGTTAGTACCCTCCAACATTTTCATACGATGTGTCTCGGCAGTAACAACATATCTTCAGTTGAAGGTTACCAGGCTATTTCCTTAGTTACTGAGCACAATAGAGCATAATGTATATTAATAATTGAGTCGATATAAAGTTGTCAGTCGTCCAAAATACCTGCTTCACTGATTCCACCAGCAATATCACATAGACAGCACAGGCGCCAAGAATGGTGAACGCCATTGCCCAGTCTATAAATATTCTGAAACACGTGTTGAACATTTGTTCATGCAATTGCTTTTAACATGATCAATTTGTCGTTATTTACAAAGTAACACCTCGGTACAATCGAGCAATGCAATCGTTTTGTGTTGTAAATTTTACATTAAGTTGCGGGAGTGCACTGGATGCGGGCGGCGCAGGACCGGTTATCGTGGCAATCGATTCCTACGTCCAGCAGTGGACTACACTAGGCTGATAATGATGATGATGATGATGAAGTTGATGTACTGAATAATATGTTAACAGACAATTCGTATTATTTTCTACGTACATTTAGTATCAATATTCTAGTTAAAAAACTAAGTTACGTTCAGTTCATAACTTAGTCGATAAGTTTCATTTCGAGTAAAAATTGAGAATGTAAGAAACCTTTTTTGAAAAGTACTTATAAAGGATTGGCTTCTTAAAAAATTGTAAGTTACTGGCTATCTAGAGTAGAAGGTTTTGTCATTAAAGACTTCATAACATGTTTTTAAAGTCAATATGTTTATACATTAGTCAGGGACAGGAAGACGCCGAGTCAATTGAAATCAATGGCCAAATATTTCCTTATCGACTTTGCGTTGGTAATCTGTGTATTAAAATTACGTGGCGACGGAGAACTTTGTTGTCATCGTGTGTTTATCAAGATTTTTTTTTTCAGTCACATTAATCCCATTATTTATATGTTATTTTTATTTTAAAGAGTTAAATACCTGCAATTACAACCAACATTTGAAAATACTAGTTTTCAAATCGATGAAACCAATGTCTTTTTTTTACATATTATTAGATTTTTATAAACATACTAATATTTCTTGTGACATTCTAATTAAGGTCTATATTTGTTCTAGGATATTATTTACGAGAATAGTCGAATAGCGGGATCCGAACTCTCGACCATGTTGTCGAAAATCCCTACACTTAACCATTAGGTCGTACCCGCTTTTATTACTTTGGAGTTTATTTTAAGATTGATAAAAAAATAAATAAATACCTTGCTGTTTTTGATAATTTCCTTAGAGATTGAGGCCCCGTCGCAAATACAGCCTCGACCGTTTCTGCGTAACCCAGAGACGGAACTTTTGACACTCTTGCAACATCCTGTGAAGTCTTAACCTGAAAATAATTTATAGCACTGTCAGTTCTTGTTTAATAACTAAATTGGTTGTAATTTTACCATCTAGATATGTAATTCATCAGCATCATTATCTTAAGTCACCAAGAAGGGTGATTAGGTTGTAGTCAACCACGCTGGTCTAATGCTCGTTGGTTGATTTCTAACATATTTTTTGGATGACTTCTCAGATATGTGCAGGTTCCTTGAAAATGTATTCCTTCACCGTAAATAAGAAATTAATTATGTAATTGCAAAGTTAAAATTAATCTTGAAATTATAAATCAAATAATTATCTCATATTGAATAGTGTTTCTCATAGTCCATGATATTTATAATATTAATTAGGAAGATTTCGTGTTCTTTTGGACGTGGTCCAGTTGCGATGCTTGTATAATGCCACTGTTTTCTGTATATATAGACGTCCCAATTCTGAGCGTTAATTGCCTTTATTACGCTAAATACCTACATTCAGCAAAGACAGAAATACGACACTTGAAGTTCAAGGTTTTGTTTTAATGATTATTTGAATTAAGTAAATAGATTGACGTATCGTGGAAATCGTTTAAAGCTTAGTAATTTAAAAAATTACCAATAAATAGACGCAGTGGGTACAAATATATCCCAGTATAATAGTGCCGAAAACGCCCACCAGGGTGCCGGCATTCTTGAAAGCAGCCGGCATCGCTAGGATGCCGGATCCTAAAGACGACTTTAGGAGATTGGCAAACGATCTCATATCTCTGCAAATAAAAAAATAAAAGCTTTTAAATCTTCTAGTTAATATTTCTTTTAAATCATAACAACACTGAATACATGCTGGTACAGTATAATTGCATACTTATTTTACGGAAAAAATTGCAATAAAATGGAAAAATCTATGTAGAACATAGGGAAACAATCAGAGAATAAAAACTTGATATTTTCTCTTCAAGCAATGATTAAAATTTATAGAATAAATTATCTACTTACGAGTTAGGGTGTTCTAACTTTCTATTCTGGAAGGGATCGTAAGCGCTTACTTCGACATCCTTTTCTTTGCATTTTGTGTTCATTGTGTTTATTGAGTACGTCGATGGATAGACGCCATGTTCGGTGATGACTGCTCTGCAAGAATTATACATTTTTTTTTTAAATTAATACATAATTAACGTGACATATGTACGCAGAATCAAACAGTATGAAAGTGAAAAAAATATGTTCGACTGTTTCATACATGGTCTTCTTTCACACAGTCTTCATTTATGTGATATATTATATATGTATATATATATATATACATGATTTATTAATTTAATGTTGTTTTAAGAAACGTATAGTAAATTATTATGACGGATTCTGATATAGTACTATGCCATTGTTATCATCATCAGCTCTATACGTCCCCACCGAGGGGGCTCAGAGCCTACCCTATTATTAGGGTTGACTAGGCCATAGTCAACCACGCT
>JAODUI010000028.1:5645847-5682557 GCA_027563995.1 Papilio gigon
GCCCCCGATGGGCTCGAAACTAGTCGGTACTGACACCGAGTTACACGTGAGTTAAGCCGTTTTATAAGTAGTATAGATTTTTTTTAGTAAAATATTAGTAGATTTTTGTTAACTTACTATTATTTCTTGTAACCATTCCAGGTAAGTTTGAAAAAGCTTGTGATAGGATATGGTTCACGACAGTAGTTGAATGGTGGTATTTGAACTCCGCTAGATCGGTAGTCCGCACCCGTAACCATTAGGCTATTGGCGCTTCAAAGTGGAATGTTTTTGTGTATTTTATTTTCGAAAAAAGTAATATATTGTCATGGCAACATGTTGATATCGTGTGATCGGACATCATTTTCTTGGTTCCTTTAAGAAAATGCAGCTGACTGGGAGACGCTCTATAACTTCATCTATTAATACAGCCTCATTTTTATTAGTATCTGAGGCAGGTAGCACATTTCGGTTCTTTGATATCCATAGACAGCCAGCCTGCTTGCAATTACTGAAATTATTTTGTAAGATATTTCACAGTTATTAAAACCTTTCCTTCAATGTTCAATCATTTTGATGAAACTTCAATGCCTTTATAACATCCTCTCGAATGTACAAAAGATGTAACCCTAAAATAGATGTTTTACTTAATATATCTAGAAAACAGTTGATTTTTTAACGACTACAGAAATCATAATCGTACTAATACTATGAATGCTAAAGTTTATACGGATCGATGGATGGTCTTTTTTTAATAAATAAATCAAAAAACAGTTAAACGGAACTGGATAAAATTGAGCAGAGAGATTACTGTTACAGAGTCTTTTGTTTTATACCGGGGGATTTTTTTACGATGAATTAATTAGTGCTTGACCGCTATCCCGCTTAATACGAGGGGTAAAAGTTAGTAAATTAACTTCAAATGCTATTGCTCTGTAAATGTTATATCTTTTAAAGATAGAAATACGGTAAGGACACTATCCCGTTCGGAGTACGTTGAAAAAAATATAGGAATTTAAGTTTATGATAATGGGATGTAATCAGAAACCCGTATCGTGTTCTTTAGCTACTAAATTATAAGTTAAAAAATCCCCTATCAGCTCATTAGATCTGTGCTCTCGTATTGTGCGCCTGGAGGGCGATAAATTGATGGAATTGCGACACTAGATAGCGCAAATTGAACGTGAACCCGACCACTTGTCCGGATGTTATATTTAAATGAGTACGTATCGAATTTAGAATATTAACAAGAAACAAATTTTTTAGTGATTTAACTTAACGTTGATCAACTATTGAAGTTTCCAGTTCCCACTCACCCTGAAGATGAGCCCCCGATAGGATCGAAACTAGTCGGTACTGACACCGAGTTGCACGTGAGTTAAGCCGTTTTATAAGTGACATAGTGAAATGTCTCACGAAAGTTTTAATAGTTTAACTATTGAAGTGTTAATAATTTATCATTATCAACTTTATACTCTGGTAATGTGGAACTTATCAGTGGGTTAGCAATGTTCAAACATACAAAAAATCTTACTATCTCTTCACAATCAAATTTGAGTGTCAAGTGTGTAATAACAAAAAAAAATGAATTGCATTGCTTGTCACAATATCTTCATTAATATTCAGCTGTCCACAAATACGCGTTTATACCGGGTAACAGGGAGTTTTACTGTATTTTAGTGAAAACAGTTTAGAGATTTCTTTTTTTTTTTTTTAATTCCGTTCTGATGAAATCAATTTATTTCGCTACCAAAAAAATCCCTCATTTTAAAACATACTACTGTCTTTATTATTTCACAGAGTGCGGGATGATAGTATGCTATAAACAATTGATTCGACAGTGGAAACCCACAATTATGTTGTGCTCAAATTAATTTCGAAGATTATTAAAAAAATGAAATTGTAATCCCACTACCTAACTTATTTGTTAACAACGTTTGGAATGTTTGTTTATAGTAAATAACGCCTAGAGGAGGGTGAGAGATCATTTCGTTACCAAGTCCATTGGCATCGTCACCAACACGTATTTGATTTCAAATACAAGGACTACCGCCAGATCGTATCTATAGTTTGTGTCTATGGTCTTATGTAGACAACGGTGTAATGTGAGACCGTTTATGGTTTGCTATTGATACGGACGACACGATAAAACCACGAACATGTTAATAATAAGTATGTGATTTAAATATATATGTTTTTGAAAAATCATCACGTAATTAAATTCTATTTGTATTTAAAATTTAGTTACAAATTCTTTAGTTAACTTTAACCATTATTTTTATGTTAATACGAGAACTAATTAAAATGTTTCGTCGGTCAAACGCGGTACAGAATTTACAAAAACATTTTATCTACATAACTTTAGTGTTCATATTGTACTGTATTAGTTTTATGATATAGTGAATCTTGGGAACTCATTGCCGTATTTATAATAGCAAAACAAACATTCAAATTTAGAACAAGTTTGTGTAACCACAGCACCGTGTGTCTCGGTACAAACCAACTCGTAACTTGAAATCAATCGCCAATAAATCGATGCTTACTCCATATTAATTAGCTCGCGTGAGAGCAACGCTACTGTATACTCTATGGGTAGAGATTTATTGTTAGCTAAGGGACATTAAATTTATTTATGAAAAATGCAACCGTTCGTTGTTGCGCCATTGAGATTACGAACGCGAAGAATCGCGTGCAGCTATCTGAACCGCAGAACCACGTCGTAAATACAAGTGTGTATTTGTATTTACTATTCGTGAGGACTATTTGAAATAAGGATATATACACGGAATACATATGAGACGAGGTACAGGGTGTACGGGAAAGGTGTTATCGTGTACAAAGTAGTACCACAGTCTGTATAATTCAAAATAGTTAACTATAGATGGAGTGTGTCATGCAAATTTCACATCAGATCGAGATACGATTGTCGAATGTTATTTGAACTATAAATGACTACGCTGTAGAATATTACACCAACAAAAGGTCCCGGGAGTCCTTTTTTCGTCTTACTTATATGCTTTGGATTATTGTGTTATTAATTAATTTTGTAAATGTTCAATAGTCTTAATCTATAAGCTGTGTTTATTTTCGTATTATTGTACAGTATTTATTAAATACGTCGTTGCAAACTGAGTAATGAATTAGCCTCGCGTGATTAGAAGCCGCTACCTCGACGCCCGGGGTTGCTTTGAATACTGTGTTAATACGATGAATTGATAACTCTATTGTGCTCGCCTTTAGCCGTAAGCAATGCGTGGGCGGAGTGTTGCTTGAGTTTGCGTGAAAGATTTTCTCAACGGAGAGTCATCGTGCATTATACAATGATTAAAAAACAATTATCTTTTTTTATTGAAACGATGTAATTATATTTTAATTTAGCTTACGTATATGATTTAACGGGAACTATGGATTTTCATTCGACACATTTAAAATGTCAAATTCGTCACATTACAAAAGATACAACTCATTTTCAATGAATAGAATTTGTAGCTGTGATATTGTTCAATATAAACAATTGTTGAATAGTGTGCAATAGATTATGTTATTCCCCAAAAAAAATCTTGTAAAAATGTATTGTTTGTTAACACCTACGTCAATATACAAGTATATACACACGCTGTGAGCTACATAAAATAAAAATGTAATAATAACATTAAACGTTAAAAAAAAGCCTTTTATTTCAAGCTATTATACAATTGGATTATTCTAGTCTTACATAATTATAGTGTTTTACATTTAGTAAGTTACTTATTAAGCTTAAACAACTTTTTTTACATGTAATACTAAGAATAGAATTAACAATTAAGTAAATTATGTCATATCTAGGTAGTTACAAGAATATACATAGATTTAAACAAATGGTTAAGTTGATAATGTACGACCGTAGTGTTTATATCACTGTTAACATATTTTTATCTTATAGATATATTTTTAATAATCTTCACACTATTATCTAGTCGCCGACTTTCAATCTAAAGATAAAATCTAGATCAATTAAGCAACAATTTCCCACCGTGAATAATTACTTCTCGCCGCTCGTTGTTGCTTCAAACAAATATATAGGCTGCGTGGATATTCACAAGTGGAGAGTTGGTGTTTATGTTAATTGGAGTGGGTCCATGCCACTGTGGCAAGCGGATCGGCCCGGTGGAACCGATGCTTAAATTCCGGTTAAATTCTTTTGTTTGCTTAATCTTTATGATTAAGTATAGATATGTTAGATTTTGTGAAGAATATAGGAAATTAATGAAATTAAAATTGTGAATGTTTGTTTCAAATCAAAAGAAATCGATTTCCAAAGATTTGTCAAAAAATGATGTCAAATTATTTTGTTTTGTATTGTTTGATTACAACAGTACTTGTAATAAATGCTTTGTAATAATATTTTTTGAGGAATTCTATAAAATAACAATGGAACGAAAATATTTATAAATTGAAAGTGTTCTAAATTTAAAATAGAATGAAACAGAATTAAACTAGGTTTAAATGAATGACGGTGGTGGTGGAGCGTGAACGCAAGGGGCAATTCCTCGACCTCGCAAGACTAATGTTCGCACCGGGACCTGCTCGCCGCATTGTGCTTTATTTGTATTTGCTAATGTATACAATCTCTAATTACACGCAACGCCTTTAGTTCGTTAGGGATGTCGAAACTTCACATTTGTGTTGCTACGGAATTTCTCAGCAGCATCGGCTAACATAAAAATATTCCAATTTAAATTATTTTAAAGAATACATGAATTTAGAAAAGACTGTGATTCGTAGATGTCAAATTATGCTACGAGCGCTCCAAATTAATAACAATGTTTTTAAAAAATTAACTGTTTAATACCACTTTAAATGTTTGAATTCGAATACGTTTTCAGTGTTTACTATTATAATAGTAAGTTGAAAATTATATGTTATGAAATTGCCAACCCTAGACATTAAACGCCAAGGCGTTAGGACTGCCCTGCAGGTGTTGTTCCCATCCCTAATTAGGAACGCTTAGGTGTTGGAATCCCTGTCCTCGCTCCGTTCTGTATCGTGCAGAAAATGCCTTTGTACATGTAACTCCTCTGCCATTTGTTGTGTGGCTGTTGTCACTAATTAAACTGGTCTTAATATTTAAATTAGAATTGATAATTTTTCAAATGAATTTCAAAACTAACAAGGAACACGACAATTCGAAATAAACACTGTAAACATTGCCAGATGAAAGTTTAGTAAGGGAGATTGGGTAACTTAGAAAATAGATTAAATAAATAATTTATCAAATTTGTTTTCTTCTAACTACTTTAAAATCTAACATTTCTAGATAGATAAAGTTAATCTTATCATCTCAATATAGAATCTATTAAATCTATTTGTTTTCATATAAAACAATAATGTGGGCGACTAGTATACAACAGGCTTTGAATTAGCAAAACAGTTTAGAGCATTAAACAAGTCATAAGCATGACAGCATTGTATACTGAAGCACCAATGACACAGCCGTGGGTGTCGGAGCTCGTTAAAATCGCGGCATTCAAACCGTCACGAATTAGAACCTCGACTCGTGCGCATAACGGCGTGACGTGACTTTTTATGTTCTATTGTTTTTCAAATGTTGACACGCGATTGGCCAAGAAATACGCGGGAGGCGCCATCTTGTCCCCCATTGGTGGACACGAAATGAATGCGAAATAATGATGGCTGCTAAGATTGGTATGACATGACATATTGTCGAATAAATTAGACACGCTCTTTGTATACGTTTTCACGAAACCTGTTATTTAATTGTGATGCAAATTGTGCCGACTGAGAATGTTTCTATTAGCTTTAACTGTTATGACTTAATACAACATTGTTTCAACTCAAAATGGCGCCATCGTTTCTTAATAACATAATTCAATTAAACTTCTAAACAGTAACTAATACTTATTTTCAAATGATGCATATGCAATCATCATCATCAGCTCATTATACGTCCCCACCAAGGGGCTCAGAGCCTACCCTATTATAAGGGGTGACTAGGCCATAGTCAACCACGCTGGCCCAGTGCGGGTTGGTTGACTTCACACATGTCTTTGAATTTCTTCGCCGATATCTGCAGGTTGCATCACGATGTTTTCCTTCATCGTAAGAGCCATTGTTATACATTGTCATTTTTAATCATAAAAATATCGACGAAGACACATGCCATACACCTTTTCATCACTTTTCATCATAACATAAACATGTTTATAAATAATATTAGTTGTTGTTTACACGACTGTACATTCATATTGCAAATCGACATCTGCCAATAAACACGTACCTTGAATTAAGATAAAATACAATGCAAAGTGCTCAGGTTAGAAATTATTTTCAAAGTAAAACAGATATTTTTGCAAGTGCATACTAATACAAAATAACTGAATGGCGTACATTATGACGCATTCTACACGCAAGTTGGCATTAGATGTGAGTTGTCTCTCAGGATTATGTGCGGTATCAAACCTATTTATAAGTACACTACTTATAAAACGGCTTAACTCACGTGTAAATCGGTGACGGTACCGACTGAAGCCTTTTAACTATTTATAAGTACTTAGATAAATGTAAGACTATGTAGTTTGAAGCGCAAAGGGCCTAATGGTTACGGGGACAACCGATCTAGTGGTTGTAGTTTCGAATCCCTCCATTCGATTATTGTCGTGAACCATTTCGTTCGTTACTCTTTTTACACAGTGTTTATGCACAGATACTTTACGCAAGTGTATCTGTAATTGTAGTTATATATTGCCATGTTTAAGTTGATTTTTAATATTAAGTCATGAAACCAATTATGTTATTATGTAGATAAGCCTAATAAATAAATAAATATATTGATACAAGCTTATTCGCGCTTACTTGGAGTTAGTAAATTAACAAAAATCTAGTAACATTTTTCTAAAATTAAATAACAGAAATATCATCGTTTACTAGTTTCTCTTCTCTTTTCTCTTACGGTGAAGGGGTTTCAACGGGTCGGCGAAGAAATTCAAAGATATGTGTAAAGTCAACCAACACGCACTTGGCCAGCGTGGTTGACTATGGCCTAGTCAACCTCAATAATAGAGTAGGCTCTGAGCCCCTCGGTGGGGACGTGTAGTGAGCTGATGATGTTGATTCTATTCTCACGATATTGAATGTTAAAACGCAAAAAAAAGAATCTTTGCTATGTTATTTCTTGTCTGTACGCATTATTGTCACATTTGGAAGACACTAGTTAAACACTTTAACATATCTATGACCGTTAAATCTAAATTGGAAAAGTTTTGATGTATTTTTCATCAAAACAAATGTTACATTTAGTTTTTCAACAAAATGTTACAAAACATTCTTTTTTTCAAATTGCTGTCCAATTATTATTTGCAAACATGATCAGCGTATCTTATTTTATTGTTTGATTTTTTTATGCTCTCTGTTTATATTATTAAATAACAATTCGAAAATAATTAACTTTGAAGTGCAGTTAAACTTTAAACGAGAAATGGAATATTTTTAGTATCTTCCTGGGCGGAAGTAATGTTTTTATGAAAACAATTTATCTAATTACCTAATCAACAAATGTTATTCAATTCAATTCAATGTTCTTTTATTAAACAATGTTTATTATTTGTTCTAGTATGAAACAATGAAACGACAACCGATAAATTCCCGATTGAATGAATTATTACCATTTGATTTGAGATAATGAAACGACGACGATGCAGCGTTGGTCGGCCTCCAGCACGATGAACCGATGACTTGGTCAAGGTTGCGGGAGTGTACTGGATACGGGCGGCACAGGACCGGTAATAGTGACAATCGATTGGGTAGGCCTACGTTCAGCAGTGGACGACATTAGGCTGATAATGATGACAATGATGAATAAAAAATACGTGACTCGAGTGTAGCGTATTTATAACTAGAAATCTACATTACATGATAACAATATGATTACAAACAGCGATATATCGCTTACTATGTAAAATGTATATGAATACATAAGACGTAGTTATTGTAACTGGGCTTCTATAATAAAGCGATATGTAAAACTATAGGATACCTACGACTATTTAGTGCGCATCGCATACTGTGGAAGACATTGGGAAAGGCCCACTTGCCCAGTGGGCAGACAAGGGCTGCTGATGATGATGATGATAGGATACAGAATGCGAAACAAAAGTGAAGCGAAATAAATTTTCCTACTACCTTTTGTGACGGTAATTTTCCCCAATGTTGTTTTTTTTTCAATATGAAATGACATTAAAAAAAATCGACTCTCGATTAAACATCAATCTTGATAAAAGACTTGATCTTTAGGTTAGATACCGTATCTATGATGATATTCTATTCCTATTATCATAATCAGATATACGCTCCCAACTAAGGGGCTCGAAACCTACTCTCAGTTAGGGGTCACTAAAACATATCAGACGCGGACCTACCACGCGTCGGTTGACTTCACACATACTGAAATTATTAACATTTGATTATTCTATAAAAGAATGGAACGGCAATAACAGCATTCATTATAAAGATAATTAATTTAACGCAAATACAATAAATAGTTCTCATATTTGGATAAACCAAGTTTTTCTAATGGCGTCTTCATTCCGTACGGCGAGGCTTAAAGGAAGTTTATGTTATTTCTATAAGTAAGCAAAGGTTAATATATTTAATGATTAAAGAAAAAAAAACTTAATCTTTTATACTAAGATTTAATACGATAAAAAATCAAATGCAATTATTATATTTCTTCTTCTCTATTGACCACACGATTTTTTATGTATGAATGGACACAAAAATAGTTTTTTTTATTATTCTATAGTGACAATGACACACTTTCTGATAGTAGTTAATTTATTTCCTATGAGTTAAGGTCGTCTCCACAGGGCCGTAAACAAAATATAAATAAAGTTTACCTTCGCCTTGCTTCCCAAGACGTAACATGGTAATTGTAGAGGATTAAGAATTTCCGTCATCAAAATGTTTTCATTTTGATAAAAATCTAATATTTTAATATTTATCGTGGCAATCGATGAGGGAGGCCTACGTCCAGCAGTGGACTACACTAGGCTGATAATGATGATGATGATGATGATTTTAGTGCAAAAAAAATAAGTATGCCTTCCCCACGTCGGATAGATGACTTGGTTAAGGTTGCAGGTGTGCACTACATGCGGACTCAGGACCGGTCATCGTGGCGATCGAACGGGGAGGCTTGCGATCGGCAGGGGACTACAGCTACCCGAGATATACTTTCATACTGTGATGGGTATTGCTAATACGCAATAATACTAACGCGACCGATTACGCGAACGATTGGTGACGTAATTTTTTTAAAAGAAGAGGGGGAAAAATCTTGTCTAACTCAAAAAAGTCTACAACAATTAGTATAATATACTACTTATAAAACGGCTTAACTCTTAATCAATGGGCTCGAAACTAGTCGGTACTGACACTGATTTACACGTTAGTTAAGCCGTTTTATAAATAGTATAGTGAAATGTCTCACGAAAGTTTTAATAGTTTAATTAGTATAATCTATAAAGACATGGCATTTACGATAATTGTAGGTAAAAATGTAATCACGAGTTAACCAATGACGTGGTATTACTTACGTTTTCTTTTTTTTAATTAGAAGCAACATAAAGACAAGCAATAAAACAAACACTAAGAATATTGTGTTTATCTTGTCTCGCGAAAACACCTCGGTCCGATTATAAATACATAATTAGTTACGCTCTGTGTGCATACAAATGTGTCTTACAAATTCATAAAATTATTTCTAGACGTTAAGCGTAATAATTAATTAACAGATGTTTGTATTAAAAACACAAATATATCAACCATTTAAAATTACGGTAAAAATACTAGTGGTGTCGTTTATTTAAATTGTTTACAAACAAAAATGTATGTGTGTCTCTTTCTAACACTATCTTTCTTCTTTGTCGTGTAACGAAATCTATCAAAGCGTGACGTGAATACACTTTTTAATTTGTACTAATTTTCAATTCACCACAAAATAGTTTCACTTTTAAAATACATTGCAAGAACTAGATTAATACTTGAATGTAGGCCAGTTTAAACATTCGCTTGTAAGTTGTATGTTTAGTCTAGACAAGTTTTGCTTAATCTACAGTCAGGTTGTTACGTAAATTACATTTGGCTAGTACTTAATACATTTTATAACTACTAATTCGAAATACGCAACAGAGCACAACTGGACATTTCAAATAGAATTTATCTCTATACCAATAGACCCAAAGACTACTTTTATTTAATTTATTAAAATTCATACATTAATAGTAGACCTTTCTATAAGGTAGTTAATTTTTTTTTTTTTAGAAAAAATGTAAGTAGATTCTTTTTAATTTACTATTAATTTTTAAAATTTCTTGTAAACATTCCAGAAAAGTTTGAAACGGTTTGTATTAGGATATGGTTCACGACAATAATTCAATAGCGGGATTTGAACAAACGACCGCTAGATCGGTAGTCCATGCCATTAAGCTATTGGTACTTATGTAGGATATATAAGCTGTTAAGATATAGCTATTTAGAGCTAAAAGTACTTTAGATCATGCATTCTCGGCCTGAATAAATGTATGTGATTATAGTGGTATGTAGTAAGTATATATCTTTTAAAGATTGTGAATGTAAATCGACGCAGCAATAAAGCGCTTTAATCATACGTGCAATGTCATGATGCGGGGAGCTGCTGTAAGCCTTTCAAGATTCAAAGATTAAGCCCTCAATTATGTCGTGTCATAAATGTTGATATTTATAAAGCTTGTTTGACGATTACTGAATGATAAATGTATTTAAATCAAGATTCTGTTAAGGTCCATGATAAGTTTATAAGCTATATGATAGTGTAAAAACAATCGGGTTAATGTGGAACGAGACCAAGCGCAGAGCCCAGGACAAAGCGAGCTGGCGGCGTACTGTGGACGCCCTCTGCCCCGCTACGGGTATAAAAGACATTCAAGTCAAGTCATGACCTTATAAAAGTGTTACGAATATTTAGCTTAGACTCGTGCATGGAAGACCTTCAGCAACTCTATACTTTAAGATAGAAGCTGAACAGAATAATGAAGACGACCAATAGCCTAATGGTTACGGGTACAGACTAGTGACCTAGCGGTCATGGGATCGAATCCCCCCATTCGTCTATTGTTGTGTATTATATACTAACACAAGATCTTTCAAGCATACCAGGAATGGAAAAAATTACAAGAATATGAATAGAATACGTAATGATTCATATTACACACTAGCTGTGACCTGCGGAGTCGTATGCTTATTTGCTAGCTAAAAGTGTAAATAATTTATCATACACAAATTCGCAGCAAATTCACTAGGATAAAATGTAACAGTCTGTGAACATCGCTAAATTAAACCTTGAACCAAAGATGAGTACTGACCGTCTTTCAATGACATCTTTTCAGCATCACTGACCTATTTATATGACACTCCAATAATGTCAATGAAGCTACAAGGTCAATAATAATTTACAATTGTATTAAAAAAAGAATAACTTAATTTGTAATAAGTTCAGTGAACATTTACTAAATGAAATTATAAAAAGTTTCTTTTCCGCGTCTTTCTAATGCCGAAATATTTCGCATACAAATTTGAATTATAATCATCAGTAGCCAAAAGCCTATTTCACATACGCGAGATTTAAACTTGTTACCGTGTTAGACATAGTGAATTATAGTAAGGTGCTTCTAGTCTAACAATATATGTCGAATTTCTTTGTTTTTAGCAAATTGTGTAACTTTAGAGTCAACTCAGACAATCGAGTTGCCCAGAACCTGTTGTTTGTGGATGCTTCTTTATAGTATACAGGTTGACTGCAGACCGACATATCCGGTTCCCACGTAACAATTTTATAAATTACTTCGTTGCTATGGCGTCCGCATTATTTGCGAGAGATTTTTTTTTTATGATTTACGTGCGCTTCGACCGGTTTTTTTGACTTCTCCGAAACGTAAGGTGTAACTATCATTATATCAATTGCTCTTAAAAAGTTTTGTTGAGAATATTTGAATACAATCTTTATTAAGTTAAGTACTACAAGGTGTTTTATGCCAGGATTTATTTAAGCAGGACATCATTGGATTTGCATCATAACGTATCAAGCATTAGAGGTTCCTTATACGTAATATTAAAAAGACATTCTTAAAGATAAAGCAGACGGAGATTATGTGTTAAATTAAATTAAATTTTATTTAGTAAATATAACGCGTAGTTTTTTTGTATAAAAATAAACCTAACCTTAAATATATTTGCTGTTTATAAATACTCTTGAGTAGGTCGCGCTTCAAATGTTTGATGTTCATTGAAAATCTATTGTTTGTTGAATACAAGGTTAAACACATCATAGAAAAATACTAAGATCAATAAAGAAAAATAAAAAATTAAGGAAATATCAAAATATATCATGTTAGTAATACATATAATAAGTGCATATTGTGATTTATTAATATACGGTTACAATAAAATTAATATTATTCTGCTTTACAATTGTATCCAAACCCATTCATAAAGTTAAACATAAATTATAAATGTAAACAAAACATTTTACTCGCAATAATGCCTGCATTTCGCATTGTCCGTAATCACTGTATTAAAGATTTTCAATCACCGTCACAAATTTAATAAAAAAAAAAATAACTTACGTAGAACTGAACTCCTTCATGTTGTAGCTATTCGACATTTTCACAGAGCTTTCCTTTTTGTTTATCACTTATTTGAGTTATTTATTTAGTTTTATTTACAAAGTGGTGCGCGCGCGCACGACATCTTTCGAGCTGTGTGAATCTGACGAGATACTCCGGCGGACCGGTCGCAATATAAATATATTACGTATAGTTAAACACCAGTGGCGTCTCAGACGGTCTTTTGGCATGTATCCCCCGTTTAAAACTATAAGCTTCAAGTTGTTATCTGTTAATTCAACGCCAAGAATTTATAATTGATTTTCGCGTCTCGGTTTCCCCGTTAAGTACAGCGATAATTGTTTATCGGTGTAATAAAAGCTGGCATGTTTTGAAGGATATTGATTATTTATTTCTTTCTATTTATGCATTCGAAAGTGCAGGGAATAAACAGGAAAAATTTATTATAAACAATAACGGGGGAATCACTCTTATCCCTGATATTAATCAAGAGGTAACAGAACGTTATTTCCAGTCAATAAATCAATTTTGATTGAAATCAAAAACTAAAAAACAGGCCGATGAGCTTTTCAAGTTCGGAATAACCTGGATGAGGGCCGAGGATCGATCGTAGTGGCGATCTATGGGGGAAGCTCACGCCCAGCAGTGGGCACATGTGACTCATATGATGATGAAATACAAAAAAATCATATATCTTCCAATTCCTCAAGGCTAAGGTCATTTTTGTTTTTATGTATGCAAATAAACTGTACGGCGTTCATTATTAGACACGGTGCATTCATTGTTTACTTTGTAATGTAGATTATAAATAGCAAAGCCTAGTTACTTATAAACCTATATATAGACGCAATCTTTTGATCTTCAAGTTCTGTATAAGTACATTAAGGTACACACAGACACCAAGTTTTTTCTAAGAACTAAACATTTTCCTGTTAACGTTTCAAACAGGTATCTTACAATGATCTCATAGTTTCAAGATCTATATAATAATTTAGGTTTTAACTGTTACATAGAGAATGCTTCATTTTTATTCATGCTAATATAGTGTTAGTCGTAAAGTATATTTTTGTTACTTGTACTTCTTGATGTGCATATGCACAATATGAATTATCATATCCAATTTAATACTGGTATTAGTAAACAATAAACAAAATGCGTGAGCCTTTGTCAATATGATATACTCGTGTGGTCCTTGAAGAAGCGACCGTTCCTCTCTCTCAAAGGCCGGCAACACATTTGTGGCTCCACTGGTATTCTAAATGTCCGTGAGCGTCGACGATTACATTGAGATCACGCCGTTCGTTTGCCCTCTTCTCTTATAAAAAAAGTTTGCAGTAATTTTTTTTTTTTCAGTATCATAACTAAATTCCAATGAGCCGTTTAATATGGTAACCAGTACCTAATCTAAGATTAGCCATTATGAAACTAAAAGTCTAAATTTAAATTGTTTAACATGTTCTCTGCGAAACGAGGTCTAAATCATCCCTAATGCAACTTCCTGTGGTGCGGCAAGGAAAAACGTGTACTTCTCTGTAGTGCAAAGGGCATAACTTTGTTATAGGGGGTGGGGTCTAATGGACCGCGTGTCGCACTAACGTCTAATCACGGAGCGGGTCGACAACACGTCGTACCGCAGGGACGGAAAGTACGCAAAAATTTATGCCGCAGTAACCGTGTTAAAAAGGAAAAAGATCTACAACTGCAGTATATGTTAATAGCTATAACAAGCCTATAATTGACATGTTGTAACACGTTTCCTCCGGAGACGTAAGTTTTTTTTTAATTACTTTTGATCGTCAAGCAATACAAAATCGTCTTTTTAAAGTAAATCGAAAATATTATTTATTGGCTTCTAATAAAGGTTTTTTCTCTTCGAAATATGAAAAAAATACAAAAGGAATATTATTGGATCACACAAACATATATGTCTAATGAGAATTGATTCTAAGATACATTTCTAAGTCTATTAAAACGAAATTTTCGAAATATTCGGGTAGTACAAATATCTATCGCGGGTCACGTGCGGGCCGCGGGCCGCGGTTTGACGACTACTGTTCTAAGGTCACTGGGTTAAGTTCCCCCGGTGTGGCTAGTTATACTTATGTAACGTTTTGAAGGAGGACGCATTTGTCTCAATATTGATTCACAATATGACTCAGTAGTGTTAGTAAACGAAGCTCAATGAATTCTGAATGTAATTGTCTATTATTCGCTATTTATAAACATAGACTACGACTTTAAATATTCAAATGTCAACATGAGATTGAGTTTCGAGGTAACGTTTATTATTTTGATAAAGTACATAAACTTGTAACACATCTTTATACATAGACCAGCTGACCCCGCGAACTCTGTTTCGCCTTATAAACAGATTTTTGAATTTATTAGGAAATACAAAAAAAAAAACATTTCCTCCTCGGAAAAAACGTTTGTATAGGAAATGGAAAAGGGCTATTTTTAAGGCTTTCACGGGGGTTTTTCTAATTTTTCTCACCTTTTAAACCTCCCTTAGACCTCCACGAACATTCCAAGATCAAGATAAGATAAATCTGTTAAGCCGTTCTCGAGTTTCAGCGAGACTAACGAACAGCAATTCATTTTTATATATATAGATCACACATATTACTTTCCGATTTCTTTTCTTCTCTCCGCGCCTATAGACTCGCGTTTTCGTACTATTTATTGGTATGTACATTTGTTTTTAAAGTATTACATTCTGCTTGGTGACATTGTTTATAAAATTATATATATTTCCGAATTTTGTCAATTCAAGTGTCATACCGTTAGTCGAAATTCTTAAATTGTTACATTAAATTAATGTAAAGAATAATGAGTCTCAGAATTAATTTAAAAATTTGATTATATGATATTCTAATCTATTTACCTATAATATTTTTTACTCATACTAATCCAATGTTTATTGGTAAACGTTCCCATTTTCACATTCCACGTTGTCAGTCGAGCGAATAATTAATTGCCGTTCTTGCGAACAGCCTTCGTTCGCTTTTCAAACGATCTTTCAAACAACTTATCAAAAATTTCCAGATAATGTCGTCTTATAGGACAAGTTGCTTATGGCGCAAGTCCTGGTGGTATAATAATAAGCCCGCTCCAAATAAGACAAGACTCTAGAAATAAACAATGTAATGTACATGATTTTATAAATAAAACTTTATCTTATTATGTTGTGAAGTTATATATATTATATATATATATATACGTAATATCATATAAATTATTGTGTGTAAAAACAGATACAGGTGTCTGACCCGGTATGCCTAACTCTAACTCAATTATGACAGTTCACTAGTCCCCCGTGTATATCTAAAAACTGTTACAAGATCCTTGTCATTTTCTGTGTCTATATATGTTTTATATATTTTGTGACAAAACTAACCGCTATAGGAACACTTCTCTTATAGGCACAGTTAAGCATTTAACACTACAGCTAATCCTAACAAGACTCATTATTAATTCAAAATACGCCTGGCACTTTTTAATAGCAATTTATTGTTGCATCTTTATTGGTTGATATTTTACGTGTATTATTTTTGTATCATTTCGTGGCGTCATATTTAATATATCCATTATTACCCAAAAGTAATATTCTAACTACAGTTTTACTTCATGAAAATTCATGGAAAGAGTTTTTAGGCGCATTTTATAATTTATAAGTAAAATGCAAAGTTAAGTCGGCGTTGTAATAAAAAAAAAATTGTTCACTCAAATAGTTTATTCCATTTTGCTATTGAGTTTTTCTATAATATCAAATACAGTAACAGTGCAACCTGAAACTAAACTGCCTAAGCCGAATAGAACGATCAAAATATTCTTCCACAAAACCCAATTGTATTTCCCTAGATTATCCCAGCGGAAGACCGTCTCAATGATGCCAGGTATGATCAGACCTAAAATAGAATAGAAAAACGCCCCAACTATATTGATGATTTGCTCCAACATTGGTAATGCAATACCTATACCACCTGAAACAATTGATTTATAAACTTCAAATATCATTGACATTTGAGTACATTTTACTTGTACATAATCGTACACTTCCAGTCGCGACCTTTCTCTCGCGTGTTGTCAACCCTTATTGCTTTCGAAAAAATAGAGACCACAATAAACAAATGTCGCCGCAGTGGAACTATTCTTTTGTTTTAATGTTTCTGTTTCCTTCATTTGTTTTAATCAATACACTAACTTAAGATATTCTACATCGTGATAGCTTAACTTTTAGCAAATACCTCAACAGGTATAAAAACTTATCATATTTTTCAAAGGCAATATAATTGATTACAATATACTTCTGTACACGTTTTTCGATTGTAAACTGTTATAGTTTCTAATAAGTTGAAAATATTATACCTGAAAAGCACACAACAGCAATGCGTGCAACAATTTGCGTGATGGTTCTGTAGTTTTCCTTAACATGCGGCTCCGCGTACTTCGTGAATATATCAAGCACTACATAAAAGTGCAGTGGGTACGTGAACAGAATTGATAGCGCTATGAATATCTTCGCACATATTGCAGGCCTGCGAAACATTTATATAAATAGGTACAAGTTGAAAACAAACTTTACTTCGAGTTAAATTCGAAAAAAATAGTCAAACCTCTTTTGTTCTTAAATGAGGTCGAGCCGTGTTCCACAACCTCATTTCGCATTATTTTTAAAAGTTACGTTATGAGGAGGAAAACAAATTGTTAGTAGTATAGAAAGTTACTTTAAATAATATTTTTTTCTAAACAAACATATTTTAGTATACGTGATAAAATCAGAAGTCGTTAATGTTACAAATAACAGAGTTAAATCATTATAATTGTTTTACCAATCATCAATGGGCAGATTCAAGGTGATAGAACCTCTCAGAGCATCGCCATATCTGAAGTACCCGAACAGACCCAGTACTGTGTACAACAACATGATGAGAGTCATGGCAATGACTAGCACTCCGGGACAACCGAGGAAGTGTTGAGGTTTCTTCATTGTGTTCTCTACGGGCATGACGACGCCTATACCTTCCATAGCGAAAATTACTGTTCTGTAAAACAAAAGCAAGAGTATTTATATTGCCAATATTTTAGTTATTATGGTATGGACATGTTATGTGAAGACATGAGCACATAAACAAGAAGATGATGAGATTGAATATAGCTGTAAAGGTAGAGGAAGACGGTAGGTCTGGATGGATTATATGAAAGAGGATATGCATAAGTGTGTGACTTCAGATATGAGCTGACAGAGATATATGGAAGAGTAATACATACTGTGCCGACCCTCCGTAGGGAAAAGGGCCGGTTGATGAAGGTGATAATTTTTGTAGAAAATTTATTAAGAGTAGATATTATAAATATGGAGGAAATTAGCAATGGAAACCAGTGAGGTATTAACTTTAATAGGCTTAATGTTAAATAGATGCAAGCGGGTTGAAATCAGGTTTAACATCGATCTTTAGAATAATCAATTAGGACTGGAAACTTAACTAGACAGTTGATTTAACTTTACATAATGATTGCGAAAGCAATTCCAATGTATAGTTGTTAATTTTAATAAATAGCTAATTTAATGTTAAGATAATGCATAAAATGCTAATAAAGTAAACGGGTTATTATCATAATGCTTATGTCAATAGCAAAAACATAAGATGACATTTTATCAGGCGCTTTTATTTACTTCAAAGATCTCTATCAATCTCTGTCAATCTAAAAAGATAACGCATTCCGCTAGTGAATTTTTAAAATGTTTACTTACGACAGAAACGCTGGAAATCTGGCGCCATCCCCAACTAGTTTCTTATCAGCGAAATTTATTTCGTCTTTGAAAATATAGTAAAGACAAATAGCAAATGTTGTGACAAGCAAAATGTTGGCGAGTAAAGAGAAAGGGGCTAGCCATTTCAAATATCTAATTTGGCACATCAAGCATAGTGGGACGAGCATTATCAAACAGTAATATTCTACGGACAGATCTACAGTTGTCACGTATCGGTCGAAGATCTAAAACAAAATTTCCTATTAGCTATGTACTTGGCACAAAACAGCAGTTATAAATAATTTCAATTCCAACAATTATTTTATTAAATTTTCCAACCATTTTGTATTATCTATCGAATTGAACTATGTCTTTTTAACAATAAAATTTGTCTTTTTAATTTATTTTTGTTTGTTTTTATTTTACTTTAACGTAATAAATTAATTCATACGTACCTGTTTAACAGAATCGGCTATTAATACTGTAAATATGCAACAAACTCCAATATACGTGAACACCAATGAAAATTCCGCGAACAAGCTGAAATAAAACAATATATTGTGTAGTTATAAATATTTGGTGCCTGTTACTCATGATTAGGTGGTTTTTAACCAGAGCGCTCCATGTTTATTAGGATTTTTTAACGGGAAACTACAAATAAGCAAATGTATTACCTCGCCCATTTCGCATACGGTCGTATTCTTTTTGGCCCTACTTCGAAAGCGACTTTACAAGTTTCAGCATATCCCAGCAATGGCTTTCTTACAATACGACAGCAACCGTGCGATGTTTGCACCTGGAAAATAAAAAATTGATTTTAATAATCTAATCTCTAATTTAAGAGACGAGGACAAACGAGCGTACGATCACAAAGATGGTTGTCGACGCTACTTGTAACGGTACTATGACTTTAGGAATATATCTGGAACCGAACTAACTAACTAAATCCAGAATAACCAATCGATGTTTTTACCTGACGTATCGATTACAATTCCTTTCTGACGTACATGGTTAAATCAATTTCATAGTTAGTCGGGCTTACCGAGTCTTTCTATTTTCCTCAATAAGTTATAAATAAATGTAATTATAATAATATTTCAATTTAATACTTACAAAAATATATACGCAGTGGCAACAAATAAAGGCAATGATGATTGTACAAACGATTCCCAAAGCCCACCCTGAGTTTGCGAACGCCAAGGGTATCGCGAGCAGTCCAGAGCCTAGTGAGGCTTTGATCAGATTTGCCAAAGATCTGATATCACTGAAATATACATTAGTAAATAATATTAATACCATTTTAATTTAATTATTAACTAATAATTGTGTTTTTTTAAAACAATCATGAAAGTGGAAGCTATTATTCTGAAGTGGAGATGAAAAATTACATTGTAAATTAAAACGCACCACATATCTACACACGGTGGTGAATACCGCTTCAATGTATACCATCATTAACCTGCCTTTTGCACTACGGAGGGTCGGCATACAAACTCTTCCATACATCTCGTATCAGCCGTCATATCTTTTTTTTTTTTTTTTTACTTTGAGTAAGCTAGTGCTTGACCGCTATCCCGCTTGATGTCAAGTGGCGATCAGTCCAAATATGATACGCGCTAGCCTAAGAAATGCCTATTCACTCTACTCTTAAAGAAATATCTCATCCCTTCTCATGCATATCGTCTTTCATGCCATCCACATCTCCGGTCTAAATATAATAACAAAATTTAACAACTGTTGTAAACCATTTTCTTTCACAATATCCTTTCCCAATGAGGATGACAGTTGACTGAATATTTTACTGTTCCTATCTATCCAGAGATTAGAAGTGAAACGCTTAGTTATGTAATGTAATTGTGTTTTGAAATGATATTTCTAATTGATATTTTTTTAATTTTACTTACGAATTAGGTTTTTTCACATTCCTATGTTCAAAAGGATTGTAATCCTCTTCTGTAGAATTCTCTTTACTTTCCATTATTTTATTTCATCACTAACACACGAGAATTAGACACAATTATGATTAAATTCACTGTCAGTAACACGTGATTATGTAAATTAATAAAAATCTGCGGTACTCAAGTTTAGTTCAGTGTGAACGGCATTAATTTACATAGAATAATAAGTTTATTGCTTTAATCTCAACTCTTGAAGGTAGAATGAGATAAAGGTAGTGAGCATTGTGTTGCGTACATGTCAACAGCGTGGATTAAAGTCGAGTATTTACTTTAATATAATACTTTTGAATGTAACAATCACTGCCACTTAAAATACAAGGAATTAGTGTCAATTATTATAAAGAGCGTCGGTGGCGTAGTGGTGCGCTTCACCGGACCGGACCGTACTCATTGTCCATGTTCGATCCCCGGCATGTACCAATGTGTTTTTCGATTTTCGAATTTCATATACATCTTCTAACGCTCTTATGGTAAAGGAAAACCATATACCAAGAGTTAGAGTTACAACTTAGATTTATTTAAATTTAAAAAACTAATAATTTTTACTTAAATTAATCCTTGTACTAAATAAAACAAATCATATTTTATAAGCGTTTTAATAAACTTGTATTTAAAATAAATTATTGCTTAAAAATTAATCAGTGTTGGTAAAAACAATTGGTAAAATAATTAATACATCCCTTCACTTTTCAACATTTGGACAGGTACGCGCGAGTGTCATCCATGTTTCAGTTTTTCATTATTAAAATAGTGGCGTCAGTGAAGACCAAAGTAACAATAGGCTGGATATAAATTCCCTCGTTGATGTTCCAAAAATCAAGATTGTTATTATTGTCGATATTTTTGTATGGAACCTTTTTTTTGTACATTTCCCAAGGCTAACTATTGGCTGTATGTACTCTAAATGTTCAGAGATTCATTCCGTTCTATACATGTTTCCTATTCAATATTTCTATTATATCGAGTACGGTGACCGTACAGCCTGATATTAAAGTGCCGAAGCCGAATATTATAATGATTAGATTCTTCCATAGGATCCATTTATATTTGCCGAGCTTCTCCCATCGGAAGACCGTCTCCAAAGTAGCTGGAATTACGAGGCCGAGGATCGAATAGAAGCAGGCACCAACGATGTTGATGATTTGTTCCAACAAAGGCAACGCGATACCGATACCAACTGCAAATAAAATTACAAACATACATTAGAACAATCGACATTCTGAAAACTTATTTAGTCTGTGCTATTAGTCGATGACTGAGGTTTGATTTTGGCGCGGTTTCTGACACTGACAAGACCACGCTTGACGATGGTTTATTTTGGGTTATTTATATAAATTATATTAAAGTATAAGTTCGTACTCAATGTATTTGCTTCGTACAACTGATGGATTTTAAATATATAATTTTTTTGACTATTCGTTTTGAAAATTTTATTGGCTGGTACTATCCCACCTCTCGTACCCCCTAAAATATTTTTGTATAGAGACCTAGGGCACGGGAGTCAATGTTTCATTTACTTTTTATCTTATATGTTTATTGTATGTATGTATATGTCCTTAATAGTGTCACAAAATAACTCGCTGAGTGTGGTGTTGATGTACAAGACAGTACAGGGCATGGTTCCGCTGGTCCGGGCCGGATTTGTTTATCGCACTGTACAATTGTTATCTTTGTTTGCGTCGTGCCTTAGTTTATTTTTAATTTTTACTAACAAAAAAAAACATTAGAAAATTTTTATGAGGTATTGAGTAAGTTGATATGAAACGCAACCTTTATAATTTTGAAATTTTATTTTTAACACACTAATAAGATATTTTTATTATAGTCTATCAGACTATATCGTAATTTTGAGAACTGGTTTATTTTGACGCAAGAAAATGTGATTTTATGAAGTGTTTCAGTAATGTAGATAATAAAAAAAACCATTTGACCACGTGATAAATGTTAAAAAGGAACTTTACGTGTGTGAAAATATTTTATTTTATAAAGCATTTTTTCTGATATTTAAACTAAAAGATTGTAGCTTTCATGATGCTTTTAAAAGGTCTTTAAATTTTAAGCTAGACTAAATAACTTTGCCGTTTGTTGGTAAAATAAATTTTCGTTCTGTCTTAGAAAAAGATAAAATATTTATCTATAACGAAAGCAAAAGTTAGTCTATGATTACTGACGTCTTAGAACCGCGAAATCGCAGCCATAAAATAATTCTGGTAATTCGTAAAACCGGTATCGATAAACATTTGTGTGACGTAAGTAAGCGATTAATTTCAAACGAACGTTTATAAAGAAGCTATAAATTTTTATTGACGGATTTCTATTTGACTTTTTTTACTTGTAAATAAAAAAATAATAATAGTGATTTAGTTATTGTGAAACAAATATACTTACCACAGAAACCGACACCAACAATTCTAGCGAACACTTCGGTGACGTTGCGATAATTATCTTTGATGTGCCGATCTGTGTGCTTTTTGAAAATATCAAACACGACGTAGAACTGTAGCGGGTAGGTAAAGAAAATAGATAAAGCTATGAATACTTTAGCACATACTGCGGGCCTGAAATAGAAACTATAATTAGTTTCGGAACAAACTCAAAAAACTATTCAGTAGTTTTTAACATTTATTCATCTCGAGAAAACTGTTCCTGATTAAGGTCAATCATATTTCATAAATTGATTAAAGAAACTAGTTCTTAATACAAATGTTCCCTAAATTAAATCACTTTATTTTAGATTTGTATTTTAGAGAAAATCTTATTTTCGATTTCACTATAAATACGAGGAACACATTTTTAATGGCCTACCATTCCATGAGGAAAATAACATAGACTACACCGGTAAGATTTTGTTCTAACTGGTTTTCATGTGTTTAAAACAAAAAATATAAATTGTCCTTATTTTTTAATAATAATTACCAGTCATCCATGGGTAGGTTTAATGTAATTGATCCTCTAAGCACATCGCCGTATCTGAGGTATCCGAACAAGCCGAGAGTGCTGTAGAAGAATACTATAGCGGTCATAGCGACCACCAGCACGCTCGGGCAGCCGAGGAAGTGCTGAGGCTTCTTCATTGCGTTCTCCACGGGCATTACCACGCCTATTCCTTCCATTGCGAATATCACTGTACTGGAAGATAAATAGTACTCACTTATTATTTAAATTTTCGTAAGACATTATTATAAACTAAATAAGAAAGTATAATGTTGGTAAAAAAAGGGATTCTTACCACGATTAGCTTCTTTGAGCTCCCGATATTTCGGCACAGTTGCATGCGTCATGGTCACGGGTTGTCGAGAACTGAACCCGAAACTAAGGGCAGACTTAACGTGCAGTGAGAAGTCGAACAATAATAGTGGTCACAGAATTAGCACCTTTACCTTTATACATATATATATATTCATAAATATAATATAATAGACAGATATGGCTACCTGTAACATATTTCGTACTACCGCAGAAACTCCTGTCAACCCGTGACATGGTGCAAGCAACTGTGCCAAAATATCTGTAGCTCAAAGAGCTCGTGATAAGAATCCCGTTTCTCACGAACATTATATTAGTTAAAAACACGAAAGTTTAAAGTTATATTAAATATAAAAGGCTACCAATCATTTGTTCCCATTCAGGTGTAAGGTGGCGACAACGCATGAATATAGTGTTGAGTACGCGTTTCCGTTACTTTTTTTATATAAGTGAAGGGGGAAAACGAGCGGAGGGATCACAAAGGTGGTCATCAACACCCATGGACATCCGCAACAATAGAGGAGCAAATGCGTTGCCGGCCTTTGAGAAACTTATGTTTGCTAATATTGTATTTATTGTAAGCTTGTTAGGAGCAAATATTAAAAGCAACGGAATCTGTTGTTCGGTATTTTATTTTATCTGATATAGATTTAATTTATATCAAATTACATACACTTGAGGTGCTTTTAAAACTTTAAAATCGAAGTTAATTGACTGAGTTAAAACTTTATTATACAGAGTTCGTCTTATGGAAAAAAGACCAAAAAACTTGATATATAGATTTGTACTGTTGACGTAGGTTTCGCAAATAATATTCGTCTTTCCATACAATTGTAATTAAATGGGCAGTCGGTCAATACACGACATACATAGTGACTCCGTGTATGAAAGCAAATATTAGCGACCTGTCCAAATATTTGCCTGGCTACCAACACTTCGCTACAAGGTCACAATAGTATCTAATTTACTTACGACACGAACGCTGGGAATCTCCATGGATCGCCAGCCACCCTTTTATCAGCTAAAGTAATTTCACTGCCGAAGATGTAATACAAGCAGATCAAATATGTCAACACAAGGAATATATTAGCCAGGAAGGAGAACACTGCCAGCCATTTCAAATATTTAACTTGACAGAGTAAGCACACTGGACCTAAAATTATTAGGCAGTAATATTCTACTGGTAAAATCACTGTCGGAACGTATCTATCGATTAGCTGAAACAAAAGAATGAAATTAATTTTTATTAAATTTAAGCTGTCAATTAATTAGTTAAACTAATTAAATTGGCTAATTATTATAGCGACTTACTTGTTTAATAGAATCCGATATAAGTACGCTGTATATACAACACACGCCGACATAAGTGGCGACCAAAGCGAATTCACTAAATATTCTGTAACAAGATTTGTTAAAAATAAAAAAAAAGATATTTCGAAATTAGGAACAACATGATTTCTAAAATTTTCGTCATCTATTAAACTCATATATTTTTCGAAAATTGTTTAATATCTAATAATGTCTGCAACAGAAGACTTTATGGCATTTTAATATTTCGATAGTCTCATATTAATTTTACTAAACAAATTCGGAAGCGACAAGACTACTTCGTTACCGTAATTTCACAAAATTTTATCTCCAATATCACACATTTACATTTTTAATTTTATTGTCCTTTTAAGATTACGATCGCATTTGCATTCCAGTGTTGTTAAGTTTCGTTTGCTAATGATAAATTTATGTTACATCGCTTTAACGTGAACAATACGATACTTTATTGCTGGTCGGTTCTGTTGTACTTTTTAATCTGTCATTTCAAAAATGAATAACCGTATTATAAAATAACTTACTTGGCGAAATTAGCAAAAGGTCTAATTTTTTTTGGACCATTCGTAAATACACTTTTGGCGGTCTCCGCGTAACCGAGTAAAGGTTTCTTTTCTAATTTGCAACATCCCCGTGAAGTTTTCACCTGGAAAATTTTAATTAAAGGTAAACTTTCTTTGCCCAAAAATCCATATAAAATTGTATTTTTAAAAATGCAACCTTCAATATTATAAATAGTGGTCCGACAGAAAACTTAAGACTCAAAGACATTTCCTGACGCCGTCTATAATATCCTGAAAATTATTAATTATTTTTCCAATTTATTTACCAGTATATGAACACAGTGTCCGCAGATAATGCCAATGATGATAGTGCCGACTATGCCAACGCCCCATCCGGCATTCGCAAACGCCAACGGACCCGCTAAAAGGCCAGAACCTAAAGAGGCTTTAATTAAGTTTGTAGTCGATCTTACGTCACTGAAACAAGGATCAAATATTACTACTATCAAGGTAAATTTGTTAATGCACCATGCAGGTTTTAATTGGAATCGCTTATTTAAATCTATTATTATAATAAACAAAGAAATCGAATTGAATTAATTGTCTGTCGATTGACTGTTAATTATTTAAATACTTTATTTTTATGTTACATTCGTTCTAGTTTGTGACAGTTTTGTTGATGATCGATATTTTTAACATATTTTAATAATTAGATTCGTCAGTTTAATGTATATCATCAGCTTTTTATAATCTGTGACTGAGTATTTTACGTACAAATTTTGTCACTCTCACGATACCATGATGGTTCCAACAGTTTAAACATTTATTTTCATTTCATTCATTTATGTAATACATGTTTATGTTTTGTTTCTGAACGTGGGTTTATCTTGAAGGCCTTCACTGAAATGTCTTTGAACTGCTGACATTGATCTATGCCTTTTGTATCACAAGGCAGTGTACAGTTATGTTGTTACGTGTAGCGAAAACTTCTTACCCCTTTAAATGACCTGAATAGATGAACATGAAATTTGACACAGTTAAAGTTGATGTAAAGAAAAAGTGCTTGCGAAAGCTATTTTTGATAAAAAAAAAACATTCCAATCTTGAATTACGTTCGATTTTTGAAAAATGGGTAACCACTAGTTTTTTTTTTAATTATTTTGTTTTGAACGTATTGTGTTACTTAAGCTTAAGAATGTGAACGAATGAAAATGCCGGTTACGAACCTTATTGCCTGCAATTATTATGCACGTGTGAAGGTCGCCTTTTGTTGTATAAATATTGTGTAACACGTTGGACATTAAATTATTTAAGTAAAATTTTTGGATAGATTTGAGTATTTTATATACACAATATTTTTTTTTTAGATTTACGTACGTTAATTTATACAAATTTGCGTACTATTATTATTAACGTGGGAAACGTATTTTATTGTGCATTTTGAACATTTATTTCATTAAATTTTATATTCAAATGGCCAGCAATATATTTCGATATATAATTCTGTTGTCAAGGACGTTCTAATTAATTACGCCTTAGACTTAGACGGATGCAGGAAAATCTCGGCATATACTTTTTTCCTTAAAAAAAAACTAACATAACTTGTTTAATGCATGCTATCTTTGTTTTTATGGTCTAATTATAAATAACAAGGATTTCAGGGATTAAATTCTGTGTAATTTTTAAATACTTTTGTCATGTGGTTATATTGTCTAAATAAAATGCTTATCGCGACACATTTACTATGAGAAGTAATTAACCTAAAACAAGTTTTTTTGTTCATTAGAGTTTTGTTATCAACTTTTACTGAGTCACAATTAGAAATAACTTTTATATTTAGTATAACTACCTCATTCGAGACAAAAACGGCCTCTAGCTAGTCTTTTGTCTTCAAATTCTCTTATTGTAATTTACAATACAAATTAACATTTTGAATAGTCTGGGTTAGATGTCAAATTTATATGAAACACTCCATATGTTTTTAATCTATGGCTTCAACTAAGGAATTAATCGTAATTTTAAGACATATTTTTTCTATTTATTTAGAAGCAATGACGCAGTGTTAAGTATGTATATATATAAAAGGAGACGTATAATAATGTCTTAAGAAAAATATTTCATTCTAAATTAATTAGTTTTTGTTCAAGATATTTGAAATTTGAAATCGTATATCAATGCAATAATTATTAAAAAACTTACGTAACTAACAAAACATATTGCATTCAAAATAATATGTGCGTGTTAAAAAAATCTTATTAAATTATTTATTTAAAAATGCCAATGTAAATAACACTTACGAACTTGGTTTCTCAACTTTTCTATGTTCAAATGGATTATATTCCGTCTTCGTTTCGACGTCTGTTTTATTATCACACATTTTTTATATATTAATATTCAGTGAAGCGAATACATGAAGGTAACGTAAATGACGTCTACCTGTCACCGCAATTCACGGTATAGTATTTACTTGGAGTCATCAACGTTTCGACGCAGAACATTTGAGTGCTGGTTGTATTAAATCCGTATTCACATCGAGACGTAATTACCGTCGCTTTACGGTCATACCTCCAAGGTAGCCTTCCGCGAGAAAATTATAACGACAATTTATATAACTTAAGGTATTAAGATAAAGGCGATAAGAAAATCACGCTCAAGTGTTATTTGCTTCGGAATGCCGCTTTGTTACAAACGCAAACAAACTCAATCATTACGAGTGTTACATGAAGCCTATATCTACTCTAAACGCGCGATGCACTCTAAAATGAAAGCTATTTTTTTCTATTATCATAACTGCCACTAACCTAATAAAGGTACATTTCCGACTACGTGGTCGAGAGTTCGAATCCCACCGTTCGACTATTGTCGTAAACCTTATCCTATCAAAAGCCTAGAGCTTTGTTGGAGTGGTTAAAGAACGTTAGTTTTATTTTATCTTCGGTGTGTGAAATTATTCACTGCAGTTACATCTGTTCGAAAACAAAACTTTTAACTACTATAGTAGGTGTACTAAAATTTACAATTTCATACTAATTAAAATCTTAATTTACTCGCTACTTTGATTTTATGAATTGAAATGATAACAAAAATGTTGCATCAAATAAATTGATAAATCAGCATTACATACAAAAGAATGTATTTTTTTTAATAGGGTACATTTAAAGAATACGAGCCACATATCAAATATCGACAACATATAGAAGGCAACATAAATCCGTGATAATCCAAATTTTGCTTACAAAACATTGTAACATTATAGTTCATTACGTGGCCGAAAATGATAATGAACCATTATTGTAAGAACTTATGTAAGTAATTAAAAACGATAATTTAAAAGCTACTATTATTACCAAGAGTACTTTGTTCACGTACATAGATGAGGCGGTTACTGAGAGAGGAGCCAAGAAATAGCATTTCGTTGAAACAATGACTATTTGAAATCACCGACGCGAGTACAGTCGTAGCTAAAGTGCAATGAATACTGCTAGCGAATTTTAAGTAAAGAAATTCTATGAAAACAGTACGATTTACTTTTTGATATTAGAATTATCAAGATACCAGCAGTCCCCCGCGATCTCGTCCGCTCTAATTAGATAGGAATCTATCTCTGACAAATTATATCCAAAGCTGTTACCTATTCACAAACATTTAACCATATCATCATCGTCATCATCATCAGCCCCTGTCTGCGCACTGTTGGACATAGGCCTTTCCCAATGCCTTCCACAGTATGCGGTCCTCCGCTTTCCGCATCCAATGACTTCCTGCCGTCCGCACTAAGTCATATGACATTTTAAAATTAAGCATTCATAGTATTTCGATTTTTTTTTAAAATAAACTGCTAATAATCCCAAGGATAAAACGTAATAAATTACTTTAACAGTTAAAAATGATTTTTCTAAACAGTTTTTCTTTTAGATTAAACCAGTAACAATATACTATATAACTACTAAGGCTAAAAATTATTTTAATCTACACCAGACTTGTAATTAAAAAATATAAACACAGGAAAATATAACTGAAAAATAATTAATATCAGATTAATATTCTGCATTCCGCGAATTCTCGTACTCGTAGTTCCTGTGCAGACTTACCCATTAATTATACCGTCTGTTACAAAATTATATAGAATTATATTTACGATAGTAGGTTGCCAACAAGTTTAATAAATGACTTAACACATCAATTTTATATTTAGCAGTCTTTTCATCTTTGAGAAAAAGTTATCGTGTGGTATAAAAATGACCAATACTGCCTATGGACATCCATACTATCACAGTAAAATAAATGCGTAATCTTAACACCCAACATTTATTACTTTTAGAATGTTGCAGGAAGATGCTACCACTAGGCAATAGTTCACAAAAGAAAGATACAATGCAGTTAAAATGTTAACAAAATATGTTTTCTTTTCATTCATCTCGTCGTTCATGTCTTTGGTCGCCAAATTTATCTATTTAATTGTTCTGTCTTCGCCTACTGGCTTATTATGTGCTTAGATATATTACTGGTATATTTTTATATATATGGTAGTCAACAGTGAGACTATGCAAGGTCCCCGCCAAAGAGATCTATAAACCTAGCCTAGCCGCGTGGGTCAAGAATGTGTGAATGCACATTCACACAAAGCGTTTGTTCCCAATACTATGAACAAAGATGCAATATGCATAGCGAGCAATCAGAGTCGTCCTAAAACATATGGATCTCTCAAATATTTGATCCGACTGGGATTCGCCACCGTTACCCTCTGGTTGTGAAACTCGGTCAGTGGGTCACTGTTTGTTATCAGTACGTACGCAATGTGTTTTTAAATAGATCTTATAAAACCACCAGCAGTCAAGTATTACGACATTTCTAATTATTAGATGTCTTTGTACTGAATTCCTCGAATATTGAATGTAGAAATCGAACAGACGTCATGAAAATATGACTCGCTATGACTGTTTCGCCTTAAAGGCAATAAATAAACAGATTTTTGGATTTTGTTAGGAAATGCGTTCTAATTTTTCTCACCTTTTAAACCTTCCCTAGACCTCCACGAACATTCCAATACCAAGATGAGACAAATCCGTTCAGCCGTTCTCGAGTTTTAGCGAGACTAACGAACAGCAATACATTTCAATCTATATATATATATATAGATTTGTAAGGTCATCTAACGGCTGTCACTTGTTTTTTCACAATATTTGTGAATTTATCAATTATAAAGTGTCTTCATATAGGTCAGCTTTAGTGTATAAGAAAACCAAGTCATAATCCTGCTCTTTTGCTGTTCCAAACAGTAATCTAAGTGTATGTCAAAATTCAACAAGGTCGGATTATGTGTTTTGGAGTTACGTAAATATTACTAACATTTGATACTTTGACCTTTATGTTTTCTTTCAGCTATTCTATAATGTTACCTGTTCTTAACTGTACCTTTTACCTTTGTATAACTTACGGGTTTAACTATCATTTGTTTTTTTTTTGTTTGCGATATTTTAATCAGAATAAGAATTTTATTCAATATTATTTCAGTTTACGTCACGGTTGGTTATCAAGAGTAATTTTGCGCGCTATGAATTTTTACGATGCTGCAGTGAGCAGCCTAAGTTAACAAAAATGCTGTTAGGATCGCCCATTAGCTTTCGTTGCTAAAGCCACTTCGCCCTATTATTTTCTTTTTAAATAAACTTGGATATAAATATGCCTTAGACCTTAGACAAGCTTGTATGTTGTCAAAAATACTCGTTCGTTTATCATAGTAACGGTTTTTTGGTATTAAGCTGTATACTGATCAATTGATCACATTATAAAGCGTATAATTTTGACCTTGAACAATTACTAACAACATATGTTTACTTTCTTGTTTGTAAATTACAATAAATTGCTCTCCACGAGGGTGAACTTCATCGTTCAAGTTTTTGGTTTAGAAAACAAATGTCAACGGTATTGGGTATCAAAGGTATTGATTATAACAATAACAAAAACGTTTTATAGTATGCGATGTTAACATAAAAAAAAGTAAAATGGAATACTAAATCATCTCTTCCGTTTCAATTTTCTTTCTATCATAAATTATTGTCTGGCTTTTGTAAAAGTCTAACAAAAAGCAACCACTCGAAAAAGATTCCTAACGTAGGTTTATGTTCGTGTTATCAAAGCAATATGATGTAGTCGTTTGTCGGAGGTTTACGTGAGATTTATATTTTACGGTCAAATTTTTTTCCGCTGTTGTATTTTGTGGTCTCATGATCTTCCAACTGTGCGGCAATTTCTTTCTATACTTTACATTTATATTTGCTTTTGTATTGAAATTATTAAGTGCTGAAACAAATTTTAAAACTTATTTTTGTAATACTATTTTTTAATAAAATAAATGCAAAATTTTGCATGCATCAATGGATGTTTGTTACCACTTTCTGAACGTCGGAACGGATTTCTATGAAATTTGGCATAGACGTCGAACATAGTCTAGACCGAGATGTAATCTACTATTTTTTACCTTTATGTTGACAGAGTCATGGGCGATAGCTAGTTCAATTATAATTCAGAGTTTTGGTACACGAGACAGCTGATGATATGTTGTGTAAGGGAGCGTAAAATGCTGCCCAGGGGATCGTCGTTTGATAAACATGATTTCCTAGATTAGAATATATCACTCAGAACTATTCTTTTGTCTATTCCGAAAAGAGAAATACTATTGTTTTGTACTTTCAGTTACAAAAAAAAATTCTATCCAAGGTCTGGCAACGATCCAAATAATGAAAACTGTATCACATTTTTTTTTAGATTTCGATACAAATTCGCACTCCTATTTTTTTAATAATAAACTAAACTACATTTTTGTAACAGAATAATTGAATACTTAACGCACCTGCTTCTGCTGTCTTAGAATGCGGGTTTAATAGTTTATCGAGTTCTAATTTTAGTGGAGTCTGTTAGGATTACGAAACAGTTTTTATAGAAATCAATGACATCATTCGATGACTGAGTAACCTCAAATGTTTGTGTTTTATAATTGAATATTATTAGGATATAACTGTCATAAATTATTTAATTACCCACTAACTCCCGGCCTTCGTCCGTTGAATTAAAAATAAACTGTTAGCTATGTATTATTCTAGATTGTAAATTTATTTTAATTCAAAATTTAATACCAATTTTATCTCTCACAATGTTTTTAGTATATTAATAAAATTTTTCTATTAAGCAAATCTGCAATAAAGTACATAATTTTCTGCAATATTGCTACATTAAACCAGTGCAGCAAGAACCCATTAAATAACTCGACTTCTAATTCGACTAGGGAGTTCTGAATGCTGGTAAATTTTACAAGATAAAATCCAATACAAAATACAGACAATAATATGCCCGCATATTGCCGAAGCAAAAGCAATTTAGGTAAATCAAACCTGACGATCGCTAGTACACTCAAGTGAGTTATTATTAGAAATGGCTTTCTGATGTTGTTCTTGTATATATATTATGGGTTAAAAAACGATAAACTAGAAATAAGAGTAGCACGTTATATTCCTTGCAAACTAGTCTAGATAATTAAAGGGAGGAATTTGCTTCTCTTCACAATCCAGTGATCAAGTTATCGTGACTGTCATAATGAGAAAGTTGAAACTAATGTACTGAATCTAAATAATTGTTTAATTGTCGCCGTGATTGCCTTTAAAATACCCGTGTATACTTCAAAGTATTTATTGTTTCATATATATCATCATAACAATTATTTGATTTAACATATTCACATTTTTGTTATCGTTGGTTCGATTGTAATTTATTATTTCGCTTTCGTCTATTTATTGAAATCATGTTAGGGTATTCGGAACGCCTGTGTAAATTAAATAGCAAATAATACTAAAGGTAAATAGCAAACACATATTAAAAGGTACAATGACCTGCTCAACGTCTCAGTTGCTACACGTTTCGTTAGATGTTTTAAAATGAAAAGCATGTAAATATATATACGTGATATTGGTCTCTTTATTGCTTTATGTGAGTGAATACTTAGTTAACTTCTTATTCCTTGCGGGATCTCAAGATGACACTTGAGCGTCTAACAAGGGATAGAGACAAAGGTACGCTCACATATTACCAAAGGCAAGGCAATTTGGGTAAATCAAACCAAACGATCTTCAGTACACTCGAGTGTGTTCTTACAAGAAATGGCTTTCAGAGTTAATTTGTAACTGCTTCAAGTGATACGTATCCATTACGTTAACGTTGTAGAGTTAATGAGTTTTAGAATTTTTTTCCTTAAATTACCGTTATGAGTGTGTTTTTTTTTTTGATTTTTTTATACCTTCTTTTATAATAATGGTTATTGTGTCTAATGAGCTTTGAAGTTAAGTTCTTTAAAGAATTAATAAGCTTTTAAATTCTCAATACTTTTCTATGGTCGAACTTAAATTTAATTTTACTACTAATTAAAGTTAATTATTAAGATCTTGATATAAAGTACACGAAGAATAAATTCAAGTGCTAATAGCTTTATTATTTTTTATGGCAGTTTAAAAAATGCGCTTCGGTAAATTTTAGCTTTATTTATTTCACATACTAATCTGACATTGTTGACTCTACAAAAACTACATCGCATGGCTCTCATCTCTCTGTGCCGGCTTTGTACCGTTTTATTCGAAAGACTATAAAATTGTTTGTGTTTTTTTCAAGTAGCATCGAAATGTAATTTGCCTTTTGTTTTTAAATTTATCCATATGGATCTGGAACTAGCTGTACATGAACATTTTAAATTTAAATCAATTAAATAAATATTTTTCAATGTTTCATCTAAATCGTGAATTGAGACTTAAGTATGTAGATGGTAACCCAAAAAATATTTCTAATCTTCTAAGAGCCGAGGCAAAACATTAGAAACAAACCAGATGCTTTTCGAGGAGAGCAATTATATTTGAAGAGAAGCGAAAGATGTATGGTTTAGATAACAAATACTAATAATATCAACCTCGGTTTAAGGTTCAACTTCATTCCTTTGTAATTGCGTTCTTGAATATCGTATTATGACCAGTAATGTTTAAGACGAGAACTAGATGCTGATCAATAAGAAAAATCTACTATTTAATAGCCTATATTTTAACGTCTGGTTATGATTTGTCAACCTACTGCTCGACATATCTACCCCAATGTATTCTACAGCACGGAGTCCTCAACCTTGCCGCTGTCCGCAATAAGTCATCGTCCACCTGGAGGAAGAGCGTGCCACGCTCCTGCTCCCAAAGAGTGGATTTCATTCCAGGATTTTCGTCCCCCACCAGTCTTTACCGGCTCGACGGATGTGACCTGTCCAATATCACTTCAGCCCACCGATTTCGTGGTGTAATAATTTACTTGTACTTCATTAAAGTTATGAGTCGAAAAAATAACTTACGGCGGTTTTTTTGTGATGACATAACATTTTTTGTATGTAAATCCAAAGTAGATACGACGTTCATGTGGAAAATGACCTATTATGTTGACGCGTGACTTCCTATGAATTTTCATATATGCGAACAGCAGGATAGTTAAGTCGGATACGACATTGACGTGAACCTGAATAAACATACTCGTTGGGGAATGTCGGAGCAAATACTTTATTGTGTTCGGATATTTCTGGCTTACTTTGATCTCTACCATTCGATCAATTTCCGTGTTCAGTCGGTACAAAGTAAGAAAGGTTTGGCAAATATTGGCCATATATTTTGAAAACTTCGTCATTATATTTGGTGTGTGTCAACTTATGTTTGTATTAGATGTAGATGTTGTTAGGTTTGTTTTTTACGATTTTATCTAACACGACCGATGGATGTATGGATGTATGGCGATGTATAGATTTAGTAGCTAGAATCATGATACAGTTGGCATCTAACAACAATCTGTAATCTTCTATCCGATCTGGGAGTTACTTTTTGTGTTTTATGAATTTAGTCCGATAACTTGTGCACTAAAAGTAAATATTTCAACCAATACAGAGTGCAATACGTTGAGTATATGATGCTTGAAACATTTTCAATGTTGGATTTAACTCTTATAAGCCTGTATAAGCTTAAAATTTGGTTCACTGACTTCGACTAATAAAATCAAGTTGGTTTAATTTGAGTGTTCTAGTTTATAGAAACATGATTTATTTAAACATTTACATTATAAAATATTGCTTTAAACTCAAAATTATACATCCACTTAAAAGCTTGCGTATAAACACGGGGTATAATTCAAAAATTCTCAGTACCGAAGAATAAAACAACAGAAATTACCTTGTTTCCTTAGATTACTTCCATTAATAATTTACGACGCGGAATCGTTGTGGATGGGGAGAGATAACGTAAATTTTATTATTATTTCACGTGGGAAATTTATGTGGCGTAAAGTGATTATACTTATAAATTTATGCCAAGACGAAAATTATTAGTTACATTCCAAGAACAAATCAAATGAGACCTTCCATCGTAGGATCCGATCTTAACAAGTTCGTCTGACAACGATGGTAACAAACGAAAATGAGGAAAGAGCTTCCGTCATAATGTAGGACATCATAGCATGATAAAAGCACAATCATCATCATCAACCTGTCCCCATGGAGTAGCACAGTATGTATAATTTTTCATACATGTCCCTCAGCCGTCATATCTGAACTCGCACCCTTCTAACGCATATCCTATTTCACACAATCCGTCCACACTTTCTACGATCTTCCTCTACCTTTATAGAAATTCACATTCAATATCATTCCTTCTTATTTATGTGCTCATTATCTCTTCTTACGTCATAAAAGGATAAATTTATATGCGTTACATCAAAAAGAAACATAAAATGTTTCCTAACACAACTCACAACGTGTTTATTTTACATATACTTTTTTTGTTGTTGTACAGATGTCATGATGTTTTTATGAAAACGATTGCTTTGTTATTTAATTGCTTGTGCCGGGGTCAAGTGTTCTTAAATATTTCTTTGTTTAATGCCCAACCGAACCGACGGTTCGTGAGCCGAATCTATTGTCATTTTTAGGGTTGTACTCGAACGTGAAAACGGCACCCTTGTTGAGATATATTTTCATTTTATATACCACGTGTAAGGTTTATCTTGTTGATTGTTTAATAATTTATTATTAAAGAAATTCGGTGTCAATGCGTTTTTGTTTGAAGAACAAACATTCTGATTTATCGGAAATCAATTCACTAGATTCATTCTTGTCATTTACAAGATGGTCTCCTGCCCTGGTCCCACTTAATGTAGGGTCGGCACAACATGTTCTTCTCTTCCAGTCTCGCCTATCAGCCGTCATCTCATCGGTTACCCCTTTCTT
>JAODUI010000028.1:5694215-5705780 GCA_027563995.1 Papilio gigon
TATGTTGTTAATTTGTTCTGCTACTTTAAATAACAACCTATGTCATAAATATCAAGGGATATATTACTATAATAAAGAAGTGTCATGGATCACGGAGAACTGTCCATACATAATGCCGATACACTCAATAATACATTAAAATACTGCATCAGTAAATAGCGTGTTTTATGTAAATGTAATACTAATTATCTTGTTCGTATCAATTTTATTGAAGATTATGCTTGAGCTTTTTTAGTACGCAATGAATAATAAATTGATTAGATTAAAATAATATAACAATTAGTGTACATCAATTTTCAAGTAACCGAGTTCATGCCGAGCCCAATCCGAAACAATTTTAGCTAGTTAAAAGCTAAAATTTCTAGGAACAACTTTGCGATCTCGCCACTCGTTTACCCGTATTTTATTTAAAAGGATTTTTTATTAACTTGATTTAATTAATTAACCAATTTGCTTCAATAACTTATAGAATTCCAATATCATTCAAAATACCCAACTAATACGTCTTTTAAACAGCGATCTATCTATTTTTGACTTAGAACATAAAATCCTGGTCTGAGGGCGCTTCAATCGGCTACATTATTACTTCTTGATATACGCAAAGATTAATTCTATGTCAGAGTATTCAAAGTTAATTAAATAATCTTGAGACTTTAAGTATCACTTTTTAGGTTTATTCGAAAACTATAAAGATATGGTACGAATAGGATACTATGAAATTAATAATTTTTAATATTTTGATTCGTAAGTCGGTATCCAGGGTCAGTTACAGTGACCATGCTTTAGATTTAGTAGGCATTTTGTCATTGACTTCCGACGTAATGTTATTGTGAATATTGACGTGTTATCTATTATAAATATTTATGTAGGTGTTAGATAAAATCTGTTTAAAGCGAATGTTGATAGGGAACATTGATCATTCGATATTAATCATTAAATACCGGGAAAACGGGACTGTTTATTGATTAATCTTGATTTGTTAAATAATAAGCATGCAAAAGTTACGTAAGTGTATGTAATTATAACCTAATTATAAAACGGCTTAACTCACGTGTAAATCGGTGTCGGTACCGACTAGTTTCGCCACATACAGCAGTGAGCGACGGGCCGCTTACGCGCTACAGTACCGTTCCCACTCACCCTGAAGATGAGCCCTCGATGGGCTCGCAACTAGTCGGTACCGACACCGATTTACACGTGAGTTAAGCCGTTTTATAAGTAGTATAGGTCTAAAGAAGAATATATGAGTAACTGTAAGATAGTATTTGTATGATTTGGATGGATGATGAATGTAAGATTGAAAATTATGTTTGGGTCATTAATTTTCTATAAGACTTAAGGGAATTTTGCATCGCAATAAAAACCTCGTTGTTAAATACAAACATTGTAAACGATCAAGATTAATTCTTATTATTCATATAGCTATACAAAATACGACATTAAAAATGTATGACAATAAATTATAGTTTTTCGCTTATAAATAATCCTGGCTGGTACCTTAAAGGCGTCGAGTCGTACAGTTTTGTTGTATGTGGAGACAGAGATCAATTTAGTAATGTCAACATAAAGTACTTGGTTGTTATGTAAATTTTTAGAATGAAAAGCAATAATATGTTAATGTGTTGTATTTTTAAACCATCCTTTTTTATTCCTCGTTGCATTCTTGTTTGAGCTGCAACACCCGTTAAGGAAACCTGTCAATGCGTCCACTCTTTAAGACTCTCTGTCGCGTGCCCTAGACTTATACGTCCACTCTCTTCAATTAATCAGGATAAACTAATATTTGACATTAATTGACATTCAGGTTTCTAACTTTCAAACTAGGATTTTCAAAATTATGCCTGTTTCAATTATGCTCAGTTCTAGATTTATATAAAAAAAATGTTACATTATTCAGAATTATAATTATTTATAAATCTTCACTTCACTATTTGTAATTATTTTACTTGGAATTTTAAATTATATTAAGTTGACGTAGAAACATAGTCAACCTGTCAAATTATACATAGCAAAATAGCAAGTATGAGAAATTAATTATTAATAATATGACAGGAACAGTTACAATTGTCTTGTTTAGTAACATTTCGTTTATAATACTTTTAATCGTAGGTTTTTTCTTATTGGTTACTTATTTTTAATAACTATGTTTCATGTCTTACAATATAATAACTATGTTTTTTGTTCACACCGTCATTTATTTCATACGTTAATCATTAATTTTAAATGTTAGTCAATTTGTGAAAAAAAAAACTTTTAATTCCATGAAATATGGTCATCGTATTCTGGGAATGCATTAGAGACACCTTAAAATAGATCCGAGAGTAATGGTTTCAGTATTTTGAGCAATTATTTATTTTCGTCTTATTGTATTCGTCTAAATATGGTTGTAGCATCTTCGTCAAGAACGAGTTATCACTGCTACTGTATAAGAGAAAAAGGCGTAATACAAGATTGCCATTGTGACAAATCCTTTTCATTAAAAAGAAAAGTAAAAACATGGGAGTCTTCAGGTATAATATATTGTTATCTCACAATCTACGCAAGTACGTCAATCAAACTTATCTTTGCATGTTCGCAATGTTTTACCAAATATTTATTGCTCGTAAATTTAAAACAGGCGCTCGAACTTTTTTAAATTCCTGAAGATTCGAATTCGGCATTTATATTACACGGCATAATTTCAACCGAGCGGTATCATAGCGATGTACACGTAACGGCCAATCTGTTTACTAAATTCTCACCTCCGAGTCTACTTCAAGTTTAATAAAGAATTAAACGACTATAAATTAGAATACCAACTTTCGTATCTAATATGCAAAACAGAATAAGAAAAAGTTACGGGAATTCATGACATTCATATTTTTAAGGATATTCTTTTATTTAAAATTATCGAAGCTTCCAGTTTGAATGGAAGAATTCCTTTTGGACCACAACTAACCATATCCCGCGGAGATATTTGCCAACTAACATATTTTTATCCCCCAATAAATCACATGAATTTTTCATATCCATTTTCTACGAGATGTTCTTTATGTTTTGTTACATCACTTGCATATAAATTGGATTTTATATCACATCATTCATTACTAACTATAAATAAAACTGCATACTTTTATCTTAATATTCATTTAATGGTGATGTTTGATACGAAATAAGTTTATTCATAACGTACTTTTTACTGCTACATCGCTGAATTGAGATACATTACTAGTTTTTTTTTAATTAATTTAATTATAAAATTTACTATGCACACAGAACTATATTTATTATTACAAGTTTATGTTTTGAAGCCAAGTCGCTGCATCAATTTATTTGCTTACATTGATATCTCATTTTGTTGAATAAATATTATTATTCTTTGCCGCGTAGAAAAACAATTGAGAAATAGACAAAAACAAAAGTAACATTGTTAACTACATTATCGTCTTTTATCTGCCCATTGCTAGATATAAGCCTTCGACTATGATTTCCACAGTATGCGATCCTGTCTTCCGTGGTCAATGACTTCCTCCCAATACCGTATAGATGTAAAAATTGCACAATATCGTATCGTATGCATCTCTTAGTTGGCCAGTTCTTCAACGCTTTCACATTCCATGTTGAATTCCAGCATCATGTTATCAGTGTAAACACGTGTCACGTCAAACGAGACGCGCTATTGCGGGCGACAGCTGAGGGATCGCATCGCTGGACTAATTAAATTATTTATTACTGTAACTTGTCGCGATGTCATACCAGACGTATGACCTTATTATATGTATGTATATATATATATATTACATATTACACAATTTTAACTGCATCAGTACTGTTATTTTTATCTAAATTTTATATAAGTCAGTGAATCTTTTAACTAACTAGTTTTGTTAAACCATTTCAAATGAATATAGGACAGTTACTATATTCGAATCTATTACTTTATTTTGCAATCCACACCTTTACCTTGAATCATAGGGGTTCAAGCAAATGCCTTTTAAGTGTATCTTTAGAAGAAAAAACTAAATTTACAATGTTACAATGTTGACACTTCTATATTTATTTATAAGCTGTTTAATTTCTTTAAAGTAACACAAGCTTGAAATGTCTTTGTTCATTATGTTACTTTATAAAAAAAAAAGATGTTGTATCCAGTCAATCAATAACAAAGCAATGAGTTTTTACTTCCGTTTCACTTGAAGGCTGGACATTAGTGTAAACGTAAACTACGCGTCAAAGGCGACGCGTGCGCACGCACCTGTGCTCGCGGTGACGAAATCAGGTGACTAATAACACATTGAACATTAATCGATTCGGGCAGTGAAGTATCGATAAGATGGATTGGCATCATTTGCTAATGGATCGAAAATATTTAGAAACTTTATCGCTCATACAGCATCAATTAAATGGAAGTGCGGCCGATTTATTATCATACACGTTAAACTGATCTAATTTAATTTAATTACAATCATTTGTATCACATTTTGATGTTTAGAAATAAAAGTTATGTACATAAATGGTTCACTTTTCAATTTATGACAAATTTATAATCAAATGTATCTATCATTAAACAGAGATAACATCTAGTTTTTTAGCTGACAGGAGCAAATAGCGTGCCTTGGATCGGAATGTTGGATTACGTTTCAGTTAGATTCAAAGTATAATAGAATAAAATGAAAAAGTGTTAAATATTTACACGGCAAGATTGAATTAAGTACATTCTAAAAATAGCGCTTATTTCTATCATATTTAACTAGCTTCAATGTGAACTTACCGGGACGATAAATATCGTCCCAGTAAGTCCGCGTGAGATGGAATAGAAGATTTTGAGATCTTCAATTACTCTTAACTTGTTGCCCTATATACGTCCCCAGTGAGGAGTTCGTGTTCACCCTGAGTCTAAGATGACTAGTCCTAGATAACTATGCTGGACCAGTATTGTCTTATTGACAATACATATTTTTGAGTATCTTCGTAGATATGTGCAGTTTATATTACGACGTTGTCCTTTACCGTGAGAACGTTGTTCAAAAACACATTCTGAAAGTCGAATCGCTCAGAACCTGTAGATAAGAAATTGAAACCAGAACCAATGGGTCACCTTAATTTTATCTACTAAGGTATCCCATTTTTTAACTTCTTTCTTCACTTGAGATGTAATCGAAGTTTTGTTTGATAGAATTGTAAACGAAATAACAATGTAAATTGTGAAGTGACCATTCAAGGTGTAGTAAGAAAAATGATTAACAGAGGTCGTCATATTATCGTATCCAAGCTAAACATCAATTTCCTAATTCCAAAGTGGTAATTAAAAGTATTCGTTATTGCGATACGAGAGGGATTTCTCAACTTTTTCCTGTGGCCGGCCGCGGAGGTCGGCGCAGAGGGTTGGGCCACGTGCGGCGGGCCAGCAGATGTGTCGTGACACCTGCCCTCGCCACCTCGCCCATCACTGTCTCAACTACACCACTCGCCGTTATATGTGTCCCTTTCTAGACGTGCTTATTTTTATATAATTTATACAATGTGACGGTAACTAGAATGGCCCTTGTGGCGGTTATGACCGTACCTACCCGATTACGTATTCCTAGTTGCATAAGTTTTTTACCCTTAAAATTATCTCTGACCAAGTAATCATTTTCAGGTGTAGTGCTGACCACCTTGTCTATTCGAACTAAAATATCTAATAAGAATATTTGCTTAAGGAAATTCATTTGAAGTTTACTTCGAACTCTTTATGTGTACTTAATTTTGTAGTTGCTTTTAGAGCTGGTGAATGGAAATGCCTAATAATAAAAAAAAAGAAATACTTCCTTTTTATTATTAATTAAAAAAATTAACAGAAACAAAAGAATAACGAAGGTTGACAGTGAAAGTTCTTCCACAATTATTATTTGTTTCAGCAGCGAAAGTTAAAGTCCCACAGCACTTCCGTTTCTTTTCCATTTCCGTTGCGAGCTCTACTTTCTTGTTTGTTATAGGGTCGCTGTGTGTTTATTTTACTCTCTATTGACATAGTTAAAGAAAGTTTAATTTTACTTTTCTATCCATCATTCCATTAAGAACCACACCAGGTATAGCTTGGCTTTAGTCAACATTATTATTTTAAAATTTCTTTACCGATATGTGCAGCTTGTATCATAATGTTTTCTTTCGCCGTAAGAACGTTGAATAAAGTCTATAAACAAATTGGTACATAGCGAGAATCGAACTCGGACGTGCTGTTTCGGACCGATTCATTCAAGCACATAACATGCCACCGAAAATGTTGCATTTTAAGTATTTATATATTAAGCTAACTGAAAACTTATTTAAAATAAAATGTTTACATAGGGTGTTCACTCACAGGTTTCCCTACGAAATATTTTATCTCAATCACATGTTAAATACATTTGATTGATTCTTTTATTCGTATTACGAATTTGTCGGCTGACCCTTAAATGTCACTTTACATTTTTATTCTTTCTTTATCCAAAATTCCTTCAAGCTAATCTCAACCATCGGTTAAAATCAAGATAAACTGTTAACGTTAAACCGACCGTTAATTCGTTTCAAAGTCAATTTTGCACCTGTCGTTATTTATGGTTTATAATCATGTCACTCAATAATTAAAATCGAAACAGTAATAGAGTCGGTTTACTATGACGCATTAAAAGTTAAATTTTATTATTCCATTAATGTACCGCGCATGTTTCATTACGCAAATGATGGAACTAAGAGGATGGTTATTGGATATGCAAGATGCAGGACATGTTTCAGTGGTCCTGAAAAAAATCTAACATCAAAAGATTATTCAAATAAAACTAGGCTCATTGTAAGTCTTAATAAAGCATGGTAGTGAAAAGTGTGGTCAAAGAAAATACGAAACATTTTGTTCGCTTATATCAGGCGTTATAATTGTCTTCTTCTAAGAGGTTACGGGGTTGATTCTGTCATTACACAATTAACAATATGGAATTTACACTTTTTTGAATAAAGATTTAGTAAAACATAGGTTTACCTCCCGACTCCTATTCATTTCACATCTGTATAAATTTACAAAAAATAATTGTATTTTTAGAATCGTCTCGAGCTTTAAAGGCATTATGTTAGTTTTTTCACGTTCCGTCAAGCGAAACGCAATCGTTAGAATTCTTGTTTGGAGCACAGGCTGTAATTAACATTTAATTAGATACAGTTTGCAGATTCCAGAGGGCCGCGCGCCGATCGAAGTTCGGCCACTGAGTTGAGCGGACTTCGATCCGCGCAGGTGCAACTGTTATTCAATTAAAATTTAATACAGATGTCGCGTGTCCCGCCTTTTTACTTCAAGACGCTCCATTATAATTAAAGAATATTATTTTGTCGTAAAACTGAGGCACCTCTACTCGACACGCGCCGATATCGAAACTCGTGCAACGGGATTTTACGAATGTTATGATTATTTCTTTATTAACAGGGAATTTAATGAGATATTTAAATATCTGATACATGCCCGTGTGATGTGACCGCTTCTGCTAACGCGATATTCCGTGCTCGAGTATGTGGCGGAACCTCGTTATTTAATTGCGGGTTGAACGTCTGCTTTATAATTAAATGCCTGTATGTGTAATTCGAGCAAGAAGGTGCAATGCTGTGGATTCCATACGATGGCGCCTTGTATTTTATCTGTCGACATTCGAAAAATTTTCGGTTCCGATAAAATAATTTGCTGTTCATATGAACAGCAAATTAATTTTATTGAACAGAATTTGTTCACAAAAGCGTAAGTTATTAAATGATATACTACAACAATGCTAAATTATTTTCAAACATACATTTTATCTATAAATCGCATTATATCTTAATGTACACAGTCCGTATTCCTACAGGCCGGAAGTTGTCATTTAATCTTTTTTTTTTAGTTCCTAGATTATATTAAGCTATAAGCTGATGTGAACAGATAGATCTCTACAGCGCGGTAAGTGTGTCAATAATTTAAAGGTAAGAGAACAGATCTCGTGGTCTTGTGGCGATGGCCGCGGGCCCGCGCCGCCCCCTATTGTAGCCCACAATGCGCCGTACTTCACGCTAACGAGCGCTTCGAGGCGCAACAGACGCATTTGTAAAAACCACAATAAGCGTACCATTTCGGCATATTGTTTTGACATATAATAAATATTTGTAAGATTATACCGCGCTGAGATTGCCCCGGCCGATTTTAAAATCGATCGGCTGTTTCCTTTTGTTGCGGGGCTATTGTCTTGAGGATGCGGTAGGAGTGAATCCGGTAACGGCGCTGCCCAGTCTAAACCGAATTACACACGGTTGCGTTCGGCAGCCCCAGCTGCCGGCAATCTTTATCACTAACCTTATATCTTGAGCTTTTTATAACTTAGAACTTGAAAATTAGATTACTCGAGAATTAGGTTAACATGAATTTACAGTTTTAAAGCTTTCTAGTAGCTGTATAATACTATCAAATTTACAATTAAAAAAATTGTTTTTTTGGTACATGTACCAATTTTTAAAAATGCACTTTATACCCAATCATGTTTACAATACTTAGTATATACCTATTATGTTAACATTTTTCACTGAAATTTAACATAAGTGCATTTTAATGGTGCACATGGAAGTGATATGTTTTATTATCATATAAAAATCTTCGACGTCAAGAAAACATGAAAAGTAGACTTTTTGTGCAAAAGTACACAATAAGTAAGTAAATCGGCGCCTTTATTAGCAGTGCCGGCAGCGTACGTTACCTCCGCTTCAGGATTCGCAAATTGTAGGTTGTGGCGTCAGTTAGCACCTCGTAGGAGTCGGGATTGCCATAATTTGCTTCTACTGACACTGGCCCCAAGCGGCTGTCGTCACGTTTTACCATCTAAATACTTTTTTATTAAGGAAACGTAGTCATTTAAGGTTGATACAAGCGGCCAATTACGACCCGCCCCCCACATCAGACGAGGTGTGAAAATTTGAATTAATGCCGAAGGAAGATAAATAGATTGGTTTGAAGAATGCCACTTAAATCTGCATAAAAGTGTATGTTGTTTTTATTAAAGGTTTTAAAAGTATAATTTGCACCTTACACTGAGATTTTTAAACATACTTGTAATTTATGAAAAAAAGTAACGTCGACTGTCAAATGTTAAGTTGAAATATTCATGCTTCAAATGTTACTTATTTTTAACTGTAAGTAATAATTACTTAGACTAGCTTTATGCTTCGACGCAAAGGATTTGAAATGCTTTGTTCTACTAGATTTATGATCGTATTTACTTTTTAGCAATTCATGTGTAATTGCTTACTGTAACAACTATATCAGATCGTTAGACAAACTACATATTAGTTTCTTTTTTATTTAACAGAATAGGGACGTTACAATGTTTACAGAAACATAAATCATTGCGTTAAGAATGCTAATGTAAACACATGTCAGTGAATTATTTAGCGATTAAATTTCTTAAGAGTCGATTGTAATGATTATACTCGAGAGCAAAGATTAAATCAGTTTGAAACGAAAAACGTGCCTTGACGCGAATGTCTTCTGATAATAAGTAGATTAGAGTCAAGAAGCCTCACAAAGGACTTGAAAGCTTCGCTTCTTATTGATATAAAAAAAAAATTTTTAGTCAAAAGAACACATTGTAAATGTGAGCATTCGTTATGCTATCAAAAATTATGAATTATGTTTTCTTCAATCACATTCAATTGTATTCAAGGGAAGGCTTTCGCTAACGACCTCGGTGACGTCGATAAAAATATGTCAACAAGGAACTGATTCCGCGACGCGCTCTTCTTCACACATTAATAAGGCATATCATTGGCTATAGAGAAATGGATTAGGCAAAGGACTATATTTATACAAAATATGCCACTTTTCGCAGAGGGAAGCATGAAATGACTATCGCATAACTTTCATGCTGACAATGCGTATACTGTGGAATGTATTGGGGAAGGTCTATGTCCACCAGTGGGTAGACAAAGGCCGATGATGATGATGTCACTACGATAAATTTGGCTTGCAAGTTAACACACTGATACATAATGAGCATTCAAATTTAGAACTAATTGTTTGTTTTTATTTGTCAGAGGGGAATGCACGAACTATACGCGTCCTGTCTCTTAAAAGTCGAAGAGCCGTATTGACTTTTTGATTCAAAACATTGGCCATAAATTTTGGCAACATCAATATTGTATGATAAGATAAATGTCCATGTCGCGATGCCCATTAGGAGCGCATAATCGCCATTGTATTTTTTTAAACTGATTTTAATTTTGCTAAATTGACGCGCACTCGTGTTACGTTTTCAATGGTATAGCTAAAACAGTGAATGCTAAAATATAATGTATAAGTGAATATAAATGATTGTAATTCAATACATTTAAATGAAGACGTGAATTGTAATTTTTCTTTTATAAAATGAAAACAATTAAAATTTTTTGCTCTATTTTTTTATTATTACAGCTACCTTAATAATATAATTGAGCTCTCATTTAATTTTGATATAATCATAATTAAGATAGGAAGGTCCATGTTCAGTATCGAATAAAACAGTGCATAATTCAATTTTCGTATCGGCGATTGTCAAAACGTCGTGTTAAAGACGGTCGGTTGACGTGCGGTGTACTGCCTTTGGTGTAATGCGCGCCCATCCCTCATATCGAGGGGCTATTCATGCAGAAGCTGGCGTCCGACGACACTTCGCTTAGATTTATGCCCGCGTAGTGGCGGCTTTTGTAAAACATACATTTTCACTACACAGCAAAGCCAATCCCTTGAATTTATTAAGTAAGACAGTCGTAACTGACTTATGGAGTCGACTGTACGTAAGCTATTGTTTGATTACTGATTTACTTACAATGGAGATTCAATTCAAGGATTTAAAATTCTTATATTTAACTTGTTCCTCTATATTAACCATTTAAAGTTTATTTTATAAGTTTTAGTATAGTTAAATGACATACATTAGCTATCAGAAGATCTATCGAATCGAGATAATTTATTTTTTATTGCATCGCCGACACATACACACATACACGCGCAAAAAGTCATGGTAAGAGAAGGCCCTGACTCCTCTAACACTCTTTACCTAGTATAGGTGATAGAGTCAAGAATTTTAGTCTTTATAAATATTTTTATTTTATTATTTATTTTCAACCTGACAATTTTTTTTAAATGGAACAAAATGTTTCACGTTTTATTTCAAGAGGAGTAATTTTTACACATGTGATCAAACTCCTTGTTTAATAGATCTATCCAATAAAATATTTAATATGGTCACACATGTCACAGTTTCTTTCAACGCACTATGAAATATGATACGTGGTTAATTTTATTAAGTTACAATTTTAACCGGAACGAAATGATCAAATATATTTCTATTTGGGTTCCTACTTCATTTTTAAATTCCTGGAATACTTTAGTAAATATTTTATCGGATATTAATAAAAAAAAAATACTTAATATTGAATTTAAATCAATTTGTTTTGTAAACAAATGCAATTTGAATAGATTTTTAGTAATTTTAAAACGTAAAGATATGGCAACGTTATTATTGTCTAAAATAAAGTTACTTTATTTCCTTTCCATTTTAATTCTAGTTGAAATAAAATTTAACT
>JAODUI010000028.1:5705880-5716615 GCA_027563995.1 Papilio gigon
GCATCACGATGTTTTCCTTCACCGTAAGAGCGTCGGATAATGTACATATGTAATTCGAAAATGGAAAAAACACATTGCTACATGGCAGGGATCGAACCTGGATAATGTCGAGTAATTTAAAAAAAACGTAGTTCTTTGTACCAGACTATGCGTAGTCAGGTATATATGTTTAGTGTGATATTGAGATGAGAGGTGTATTTCTAACTGTTGAATATAGATGGCGTTAATCGCATTAAAAGTTTTAATCTAAAATATGCATCAGTAAAATCCTCGAAACGGCCAAATGTCGCGTATCTAGCCGAGCGGGAGATATTGCCAAAACGCATAAACATCAAAGGGGTTTTTGTTGAAAAAAGGATTTAAAATTGAAGGGCGCGTCCCCAGCACGACAGGCAAAATGGCGTCCGAGATTATAATAACGATTTTAAAAGTCCCCTCCTTTGATATATTTTTTAGTTTTCTATTTTTTATTTTGTTTTTTTTTTACGGAAGGGTCGTGTAAGTGGACGCATCATGGACGCTGTGGAAAATGACGCGGACACTGTTTCTAAAATGGGGTAACACTAAAAATTTGACTACATATAGTTTATTACTGAACTAAATAATTTTGATGCACAGATTAAAAACTATTGTTAGTTAATTTACTAACATGCAAGGTAATTTAAGTATACGCCAAATAATATAAACTTTATACAAGACTCTAGAAACATGAATTTGTGAATAGATCGTTATATAATTATAATATAGAGTTATATCCAACACGGGGCGAATAGAGGTAATAAATCTTAAATATTTCCATTTATAGAACACTTAATGGTAGTTCATTAAAACAGGAATCGTCTCGTTAAATTTATTAGATGATTTTACACTATTCGACTTGACTACATGTATTTTATGAACTTGATTCACTTAAGGAGACTTTACACTTGCGTATGAAAGCTTTACAACGTGTATTATCAAAAACACAATGTTTACAGCGTCGGTGGCGCAGTTGTTAAGCTTTACCAAACCGAACCGTACTGGATATAGTCCTGGTTCGATCCCCGCCATGCACCAATTTGTTTTATAATTTTCATATGTACATTATCCGACGTTCATACGGTGAAGGAAAACATCGTGATGCTGCACATATCGGCGAAGAAATTCAAAGATATGTGTGAAGTCAATGAACTGGGTCGGTGGTTGATTATAGCATAGTCACCGCTAGTGATAAGGTAGGCTCCGAGTCCGATGATGATGATGATATTATTAAAGATAAAGACATAAGTCCTTTTATGCGTATATAATACAATATTATCTATAAAATTACTAATAATCCAAGATGAAAATCGATTTTAAATAATTCATATATTCTTAATACGTAATGTGTATAATATCATTTGTTTCTTATGTTAAACTAACGTTGATCGTTCACCTAATTCAGTGCTGGTATAAAAATTTAAACGTACCACAATCGGGTCCGTTCCCTGATTCAACCAATTCAAGACCAAATCCGTACCAATTGTTGTCGCGAGACGCTTTATCAATAAAAATAAAAGTGCTCGAGGAAGTCGGCAATTTGCTGCGGCCGGCGGGCGGTCCGGCGACACGCGGAAAGCGATGTTATTCCAATACAGATTAGGTTCACATTTGATTGGAATACATGTTATGCGTTGCTTTAGTAATTAAATTGGTCATCATGATCATAAAGGGCTTTTAGGGAGTGACGTCAGCTACAGGAAACAAATTTAATCGTTTTTAATATTTTATTTTGAATGAAAGTCATCGAGATGTGTCCACTGACACGAGACTTCAATTACTGATTAAAGTAATTATTCATATTCTCTCCTGGTTTAATTGTCACATGGTGGGAAGTGGAGAAGACGGACACGTGCTGGCTGGTGGGACCAGCCTTGCGTATCCGTCTCCTCCACTTCGCTCTATCATCGACATCTTCGTCCGAGACCCAGACCCACGTCTCTAAGCATTATCTTTTCACCTCGTCTTAGATCTGCCTTTGGATCGGCGACATAATACATATTAAAATAATTTAAAAAACACAAATCTATCAGAAATATTTTTTTTTATCTCCATTTAATGATCTTGTCATATTAATGATACGGGGAAGGGATAGGTTCCTGATAAAAGACAACCTAGTTTGATAGCATAGGCTGACTAAATATGTACATATATAGTAAGAAAAGATTTTCCTTCGTAATTTTTTGGGAAACTTCCTATTTATCGTCCTCTTCTAAACAGCTTCTGTACTCATCTTAGAGAATGACATTATTCATTTCGACATTAGACACAAATCAATGAAGTTTCATATTAATGGATACGAAAATGTCACTCATTTAATACGATCATTGACAGTTCGGGTGTCGTCGTGTTCCGTTAGAGATCCGAGTTTTGCCGAAGGAAAATAATTTCTTAATACATCTATATATGTTTAAACCAATAAAGCTGTTTTTCATTTCAGTTCTTATAGTATTTAATTAACAGAACAATACTTAGATATGTAATAGTGTTGTGCATCGATATCCATAGATTGTTTTTTTTTTAATCGATAAATATGGAATAAAACGAAAACAGCATAGAAAGTTGTGTTCATATTTGTCGCTATGAAATTTCTCTGTACGTGATTGGTGTACGAATTGTATATTTTTTTAACGGTGTACGTCATTAACTGAGACACGTTTCTATCAAACCGCGTTTACTAGTGTTGCCGTTGCGCAAAATTGATTTAACCTCAAGCATACGAACTAGGTCTTACAGGTTACGAAATTATAGATTTCATTGTGAACGAATTACTGAAAGCTATCAATGTCATATAATTTTGTAACAGTAATTTTGTTGACAAATTATAAAGCATTCGTTGTTAGACAGCAAAAGAATTGACATCGACAGTTTGTTAGAGTCACTACAATGTACGTCGCCTTGATTACTCATAATATCTCGTTTTGGCGATACCCAGCAATAAATATATTTCAAATTGTCGACGCGTACAGCATAAAATGTATAGTCATAAAAAAGAAATCACAATTATATGGACAGCAATTCCAGCCCGCCATATTGCCACTTGGATCCATTGTGAAACTTCAATAACGCATGCGTAACCCGCATATTAAAAACTATCGCCCCGGCTTAAAGTGCCAGTGAAAACGGGAAACAATCGCCGCGCGCCATATTCGAAATCGGCGTTTGAATATGGAACTATTTAAAATTTAGAATCCGTTGCGTACGTTATCGCCGCGACGTGCCGCCGTTTCCCGATTGTTCTTTTTTTTAATTCGAAATTGGAACGGCGGACGTATCCGCTCATTGGCTTAGGGCGGCCAACACAAGAGAGTAGGAAACTCTATGGAGTTTCCTATCCTCTATGGTATAGGGCGGGAACGCACACTGCGACCAGGAAACCATAATATAAAAAAGCAACGTTCACAGATATTAAATCGCGATAGCCAAAATATCGTGTCGATTGTAACAATGGCATAATCATTAGAATTTTTTGTGACCAACATTCTGTATTCAAATTATAATACGCATTGCTTATAGTGGGGGACGCGTGTAGAGATGTTCCTATTTCAAAAAATATCGAATTATTAAAAGTTACACGGACCCTATTCGATTTTCGAGAAAACCGATCTTTTTTAATTATCGATTTCGTATGAACGCGGCGAGTTGAAGAAATCGTTAATGAGTTAATTTTAAGTCAACACAGCGTTTTATTTCGGACGAAAACGATAAGAGCGAGCGGCGAAAAAACGGGTAAACACTTCCGAAGCTAAGCATACTGGATGCCAGTTATTTTAACAACACAATAATGGCATTGTTAACTATCTCACGATCCGATCGTCGAGCGAATTCGGATTGCCCTTAAAAGTTGTGTTTTTATATGGCTCGATATGGTATTCATAAATGGCCAGTGATTTCTTAGTATCGGATTTGAAATCGATGTCAATTGATGAATCGATTATGCTGATTAAATTTAATCGGATTTATATTAGGTACTTCACAAAGCTTCTAAGAGCTTCCATGCAAAGCTTTTATACGTCAATTTATATCTTAAAACATTAAGTGAAAACTTAAAGTTTTATCAAAGTTTACTTGCCGTGGTTTTTACACTGTTAATAAAACGTGTCTTTATATACATGTATTATCTCTTAAGATTTCATTTCTGTACATCATCAACCTGCCCTTTTCCCTACGGAGGCTCTGCACAGTATGTACTCCATACATCTCTGTCAGCTCATATCTGAACTCGCACACTTACGCATATCTTTCACACAATCCATCCACACCTTCGGTCTTTCTCTACCTTTATCACAATCCACTTTTGCTTGTATCTTCGCAGAACATGTCCGTACCACGATAACATTTTTCTTTCCAATTTTTCTCAACCTCTTGTGATCCCGCCGCTCGTTTACCCCCCTTCTCGTATAAAAAAAACAAAATTAATAAAAAAATATCGCAAAGCAAAACATAACTACAGCACATTTTAAAATTTTAGTTCATAATAATTTACCAATGTACAATCACGCACTGAATTAATGAAATTAAATAAATTTATTATTAATTCTTGAAGTACAATCGAGACGTAAATTATTATGCGGGTAATGTATCCAACCGTACTATCTGTTGACTGATGCGGTTTCTTGGTTACAAATAGCTGTCAGCACTAACAAATAGCACCGTCTAGCAACACACTCGTATCCCTCGGGGATCTCAAATTAACTATTTCTCTTTCAAGCAAAAATATAAACGTTAATCGAATATAAATTGATTGAGTCACTAAAAATATGCGTCTAATGTAGTCGGTCAATGAGTCGTTTGTTAAATTATAATTACAAGTAAGTAACAAACTATCACAAAGAGCCATAGAGAAATAGTGAGAAGACAGAAATGATGAAAACATGCCACGTTACCCTTTACTTGAATTAATAACAAAATAAGTGAACATCATCATCATCATCAACAGCCCTTGTCTGCCCACTGTTGGACATAGGCCTTTCCCAATGTCTTCCACAGTAAATTAGTAAACGAATGTTACCAAATACAGAGCTTGATGCTGTGAGTATTTATGTCTCCCACGACTTCGTCTGTAAGGAAATAAAAAAAAAAACTCAATGTTCTTCCAGACTAAGTTGTACACCTATACCGAATTTAAGCGTGACCTGTTTACTCGATTTGGATATAATACATGGTATATCGCTTTTACGATATTATTAAGGTCTAGTATTTTCAATATAATCAGCGTCGCTGCGTAGTAGCTGGGTCCGTGCCGATGAGTGACGCGCGCCGCGGGCTGACGTGCACTTGAGAATTTATTTAATCAAAGCAGTACCATATCCTGAGTCCCTCGGGCGGCGCGCACCTATCCATATCTGCCAACTCAATCCAAACCGCCTCCGTGCGTACGGTTACCTCGGGTGATAGTTTAATGAAATTCTCTCACTCCTTGTTGGTTTTTGTTATTTAAAGCACGCATTCAGAAGTTAATTCAATTATAACTAAGAAATGTGTATGGCGATGCGATGCCGACGGTTTTCATTTATTTAATTTAAAACGCGCATCCGTGTTCGTGTTTCATAAAAATATTTAAATCAGGATTTTATTTAGTTATAGGCGAATTCAGGGAGATCGTAAATATAGTCACGGTGAAAACATTTCGTCCATCGTTTCTTTTGAAGCGTCTTGAAGGTTTACGGAGCTTTAGCTCGGAGGGTAGTATAAAATTTGTATAACAAATGAGGGGCGTGCCGGGAATCCGTCACAGTGGCGGAGGCCGCCGCGTGGGGCGCTGGATGGGTGGCCGGCGATCTTTAATGCTACAATTAAGAGATCCTTAAACGTTAATAAAATGGAATATAACTTCTGTATTTTGTTATACTTTGTTGCGTATCACTCGTTCCGTCTCTTCATCAGTTTATTTCAGATCACAAACGGATAACGGTTTTAACTCTCTACATTAAGCATCTGGATATATTTTGTTACTTTTTATCGTATCAATGCAGAAATCGAGTCGTAAAATTAATATAATTTTCAAATTAAAAGTCGCAAAAGGTTCCGGGAAATGGAAACATAAGAAATCGTTATGGCGCATGTTGTTATTTTTGCGAATAAGGTTTTAATAAACAACATTTTATCCAATTTCATCGGAAGGCAACCTGATCATGCGATGTTCTAATTTTGAATATCAAACAAAAGTCAGATACGCCATTGTTTGGCAGTTGTTTGTATACGTCCGAAGTTTTTAATAACATGCATTTGTTACGCAGGTCGAGCTGAGAAAGCAAGCACCTTTGCTAAGGTAACGTGGTATTAAGCTATTACTTATCCAAACAGCCTAATTTTTTTGGGGGAAAATGAATACTGTATATATAGTTGCGAATGAATGATCTTGATACTTGATCATTTTTATTTCACATTAAAACATTTTTTTTAAATAGCGCCAATAGCTTATAGTTAGGGATACGGACTTCCGATCTAGCGGTCTTGGTTCGAAACCCGAAATTCAAACAAAAGAGTAAAACAACCATTGTTTTTTTTTAATTATCGTCAACCTGCCTTTGCTTGTCTTCCTACGGATTGACACACTATGTAACATATTTCTCACATATAGCTATAATTTTAAAATAAACTAAACCGACTAATTTACAATATCAGTTTACAGTAATAATAGAATTAGAAATATGTCATTAACAGGTTCAAATTCTCTCAGAACTTTACTATAATTACACAGTACCAAGGTAGTTTCGTATCAAAATAAGCCGGTTCCTGTAGACATTAGGTAAATAAATAAAACTCCGATCTCGATATGCAAATGAGTGTTTGTTTAAGCGAAGTGAAGGAGTAGATATTAATTTCATATCAGATATGCTATCAAGCAGATCATCTTCCGACCGAAATGGATACATCATTTACTATCCGAACAGCCTCCGGCATCGCAACAGCCTACAGACACTGTGCTATACTGAATTCAATACTATATAAATTATGTAAAACTCTTATGTAAAAATCTTACAAAGTACTTTTAACATTCATTTGTATTATAAAAACTCTCTGTACAAATAATTTTAGCACATTAATTTGGATGTCAAAATGACGAATCATTCCATCGGGTAGTTATTAAAGTTGGCAAATCAGTTATAAGTTAACACACTAAAACTTTCGTGAGACATTACATCACGCTGTTTAGAAATCAATATTAAACTTACCTGTAATTGTGTAGGTTGAAGGACGTCCTACGGGTCTGTTTTTTTGGTAACGGGGGAGAAATCTTCAAAAGATACCCTGTCTTTTGGGGGAAAGGCAGGGTATGAGATTCATACTCACTAAAATCCCCTCGGTGGCCATCCTCAAGTGCGATAGCGAACGCACCGGGACCAGTCAGTACGTACACCAGACTATATGAGTTAGATCGTGATTTTCTAATTGGTGCAGTATGAAGTGAGATAATAATCCGAACGCTACTCATTCGGAAATGCAAGTATCACAAAAAAGTCATAAACTAGCTAAAGAGATGTCAGTGATAGGACTGAATTAGGGATAGATATATCAAAACGATTTTACCATGTAAACACAGGGAATTCTCTGACTCGAGTAAAAACTTTACTACTTTCTTTTTGGAATATCATCTTGAAAATACTCTACACAGAATACCCATAAGTTATAAATGATACGTTGAACTAACTCCATAAATCAAAAGGGTGGTAAAATAATACAGCAGAGGTGTTACTGTAGACAGTTTAATTACTGTTTGAATAAGACATTACTTCTCGTATAACACAAGTTATATATCTTTGTACCTATTAATTTGAATACCAATCCGTACCAATCCGTACCAGGTTGGTTGAAAGAGAAACAATGACGTCATGACAGGATCCTGTCTCATAATGTTACGTTGCCATTTTGCTAATAAATTTTCCATTACTAAGTACATAGGTAATTAAGTGCTTTATGAAACCATTAAAGATCAATTTATACTAAAGCTTAACCAATAAATTTAATCATGATGTTTTTACGATCGCTTAAACGTGGGATTCGAAGTAACTTATACCGCGATATTAAATGTCGCCTATCCTATAGTATTTAAGGTCCTCACGATGAGGTAGCTGAGTGGATAAAAAAAGAAATTCATAGTATCTTGACTTTATTTCAAAATGGACGGATTTAGGCTTTAACCACTTAAAGATAAGATGTTTTATGCAATGGGTTTAAATGTTTTCACTATTTAATATAAACACATTTTTATTGTAAGAAAAATATTATCAGATTTTTGGTAATTTGCTAATATTTCAACATTTTATGGTCCACGACAACAGTCTAATTGCGGGATTAGAACTCTTCGACCACGTGATCTGAAAACCGGACCCTTAACCATTATGCTGACACTTGTATAATACATTCATGTAAAGCAATTTTAAACTTTTTTTATTTCTTTTTCATGTTAAGTTGTACTTTGTTTCAGCACCTACTTAACTATGTTCTAAGCTTTTTTAAACTATACTACTATCGTTATTTTGTGTGTTGACCAGTTTATCTCCATTCTGAACAACTAAGATCTTCATTGCGAACTACTCCCCTATTTTCAACGCCCTCTAACTTTATACAGAATGCAAGTAACTCTCGTAATCGTAATGGACATGTGTTACTTACTTCTTACTTCTATCTCCGTAGTGGGGCAGAGGGAGTTCACAGTACGCCGCCAGCTCGCTGGGTCAGGTTAACCCGATCGTATTCACGTCGAGCGCCGCCAGGTTTATTTAAAAAGGTCACGTTTCCTAGTTCCTAGCTGATCCACTCCAGGGCCTCCCTGGGAATGTGACTGGGATATCGGCAGAGCGTGTGTCCAATCAACAATCACTTGCAGCGTCTTGTTTGCTGACCGATCGGTTGCTCTCTTTGGTCGAGTTCTACGTGAACATGTGTTGCATATTATAAAATTTCGAATGAAAAAAAAAACTGTGTAAAAAATGAAGACTTTTTTTGTGACTTGCCATTAGTAATTATTTACGAATTATCTTGAAGTTGAGAAATATTACTTAAATAAATTAAACATCGTGTAAAACAAGTGTGAGTCAATAAAGATTTATTTGTCACGAGAGATTTTTTTTATGTCCACAGAATATTTAAATAGATTAATATATAAATGGAACAAATAGCTGTTGATAATAAATTATTGTGGTGTATTAGTGATTAATAGTTTCCTACCGTTACGGCGTGACCAGGCTAATCGAGATATTTTTAAATATATTTAGGGTTCCGTTGTTACATTGAGAACGATTTTTTTTCTCATCTAGAAAATCACAAACTAGAAACAGAATTTTACTGACAATTTTCACAGCTAACATTGGTTTTAATATCTCTTCACAGTGTCATACAATTCAAGTCATAAGAAAGTCAGCTTAAGTCGAAATAAGGCTTTTATTTAATTATTTGTTTACAATAAATTACATTGTGAAAGAAACTCACACTTGGCCAAATTCATTATAAATTTGAGTACGTAATTTAAATAGCCTACTTTTATTTTTAATTTAATTTATGGTATGCTTATTTGCTAAAATAATTTGAATAATTCTATTAATTGGATAAGAGTTATGACTTATTTTAATATTAAGAAATGTTTAAGACAGTGTCTAATGTTATTAGAGAAAGTTTACATTTTTCACGTATATATTTCACGTAATAATATTTCGTAATTTTTAACAACATAATAAATTATATATTATAGAATGCAATTACTATCCGCATTTGTGTATAAACATAGACCTATGTTAATTCATTGATGCTACCAATGACCTCTGCACTGACTTCTGAACATATAGTCGTCCTTTTCATTCTCATAGAATAAAATAAGGACAACAGTATGTCAGTACAAGTGACGTCAGTCGCAACCCACATTTAGACAGTATTTTGTTTTTCTGTTTCGTCAACAAAAATCTTAGAAAAGATTTTAAAACTACAAGGAATGGTAACGAATTGTTTCTTTTATGTAAGCTAATTGTATAGATTAAAAAAAGTAACTGATATATACAATACTCATTTCCCAAACATAAATAAACTCATAAACAAGGAGGTGATGGGATTGAATGGCTGTAAAGGTAGAGAAAGACTTAAGGAGGTATGGATGGATTGTGTAAAAGTGGATATGCGTAAGAAGAGTGTGAACTCAGAAATGACGACTGATGTATGGAAGAGTAACACAGACTGTGCTGACTTGTAGGGAAAAGGGCAGAACGTTGATGATTATTTTTAATAATGCTTTACATTTTAATTCACAGCGACTACAATGATTTTAATAAATAAAATTATTAGTATATTACAATTTATTATGACAACAATCGATGAGTTAACTCCTTTCGTGTTTAACGATACTTTAATTTACCTGCCTTTTATTGACTCTCAATTGAATTTATATTTGCTTTTCACAACGGGACGCGTCGCGGATCGGGAACCAGATAATCTTGAATTATAACACATAAAATGTAATATAATTATGTAAACTGTTTTAACGTTTTTAACTTTCTAATTTCTTCAAATGAATAAAATAAAATACACGTGACGTTATTATCTCGACATCTTTTAAAAATAAATGAAATTTAGATGCCTTTGGTGGTAAAATAATTAGTTTAATTTATGAAGAAGTATAAAAAAAAATCTTTAATCTATGTAGTTGATATAATACTTATAAAACGGCGGCGAGCCTCCGATGGGCTCGAAACTAGTCGGTACTGACACCGAGTTACACGTGAGT
>JAODUI010000028.1:5716715-5740128 GCA_027563995.1 Papilio gigon
ACACCGAGTTACACGTGAGTTAAGCCGTTTTATAAGTAGTATAGTGAAATGGCTCACGAAAGTTTTAATAGTTTAATATGTAGTTGATGATTATTAAATAAATAAAAAAACTTATGGTTAGGTACTCACTATTTTTGAGAAAATCACATCACCGTTTAGTCGCCAAGGTATCCTCGTATAGGTGGTATAATTAATAAATTAACAAAAATGAAATTGTGATTAAGTCTCGATATTTTCTTATAAAAATGCAAAGTCATCGCAGTGCCCCATTTGGGGTTTAATAAGTAAATTATTTTGCATTTTTTGTTGCTTAGGGATCACCCCCATACATCAGTATGACAAAAGTCGCGTGGGCCACTTACATGTAATGTCAATAGGGGATATAATGTTGCGCAACAATACACAATTCTTTGGACACGATGCGTGTAACTTTATTAAGTACATATCCCCGTGGAGGATCGATAGGCGCGTGCTTTATAATGCTGTTATTGTATTCAACGTCTCCACAAATAGAGTACTATTAAGATGTTTAAATCGGTGTTCTTTTTTTACTAAAACCGCATTCTACAAAAAAAAAAAGAAATTCTATAGGTTTTTTCGTGATTAATTCAAATTTATGATCTTTATAAAGTCTAGTAGTATTTAATAAAATTTAATGTTTAAATACAAAATAAGTTAGGTGTATTGAAGTCATTCGGTTAGTATCATTTTTATCAATGTAAATAAATTTTGTAAAGTTACTCAGCGAAATATTAACACCTCAGCGACACATAAATGTATAGGAAAGGCAACATCCGCCGCCGAAGTACATCCGGAAAGGTGGCAGCGCAAATAAAAGGCCAACCATAATTCGTCATATTATTCATAAATAAAAATCAGTGCAAGCCCGGCAGATGCGAAAGGATTGCATACATATGGCCGACAAGGTGCGTTCATCCTCGCATCATAGGTTGCCATGGCTTGTGCCGAATGCCCATCAAACGAACCGTTTTATCTGTATTGAATCTTGAAGAATTTTCATGTCCCCATTAGCATTTTTATTTAAAACATTGTAAGATACCTTGCGGATATTTGTCATCAATAATTGCACGCTTATCTGTATGTGTGTGGTTATGTTTAGGAGCCGGGGAGGACATCGTGCCGCGGCCCCTTTTAAAACGAGAATCGGTACCAGTTTAGTAATTAAACTTACAACTTTATCGATCAAGGACTTATCCAGTGCAGGATGGACCACCAAGCGACGTCTGCGTCGGTTGTATGAACTTTACATAAATATTAGCTACGTATTTGCTGGCTAATGAACCTCTCGTTCAATTACTGCCTTCGTTTCGACTGAATGAGTCTATTCCGGCTGGGATATTTGCATTTTAATAACAAGTATGTAAAGAAATGTGAAGATTTTAATTTCTTTCATTATTTTTTATATTGCGAAAGACATAACTTTTTAATTTAAGTTGTGTGTTATTTAGCAAAACACACTGAAGTTAAAACAATTTATAAAAGTGTTTGATTAATATTGTATTGCTTATTAAACCAATAGTCTGTGTTCAATTATTGTAACGAAAGAAATTCCTGAATCAAACATAGAAAGTAAAGCTTGAATTTTTTTTTATAATGCCACTAATATTTCTAGTACAGTTGATAGGTATTCGATCAAAGTTTTTTTTTAAATTTAATTTCAATTATTAACAATAGATATCTCCCAATTCTTTGTAAATAGCATTTTAGCATCACAAAGTATCAAAGCAACAAAGGCTGTAATTATCGTGTACGGGCCCGTATGTCTCTGATACGTCTTTGTACTGTAGATGTCTCAATTTTGCGATTTTCTAAGGTGTGGGCTGGCTAAATGTTATTTGACGATCGCTTTGTGAGCACGCCCGTTGAGCTTTTGTAAGTTTACTCTGAGCTTCCTTGTATCACTCCCACAATTTTATTATATTTTGCGAATTCACTTGTATTGTATTTCGGAGCTAAAATGATCGATCGCTATTATTTTCCTTTCGTATTTTTGAGCATTGTTACTTTGTATGTGTGAAGTTATAAGGCTCTAGGGATACGGTAGAAACATATATTCCTGCTTCATACGTTAGTGATCTAGGTATGGTTATGATGACAGAGTGGTTGGGTGGTCCGACATGAAACCAAAGGATTTCGGATCTAATCTTTCTAACTACTGTTTGCGTACTAAACTGATATGTAAAATATGAGAATAATATATGTATAGGTGATTTAATAATACAATTTTTCAAGTATAATCGAATTTAATAGAAATAAGAAATAATATGCACACATATGACAATGTCTTTAAAGGCGTACGCATTTATTTTGGAACGTTTTAGTGTTCAAATAGATGGCATGATCATGTCTGTTTTAAGGAATCTGTTTGTTGCTTACACCCTTATGACGATAAAATAATTTAAATCGGTTTTCTCATTTCTCAATGATTACCAAGTTATGAAAATTAGTAAATTAATCAAAATACTACTTATAAAACGGCTTAACTCACGTGTAAATCGGTGTCAGTACCGACTAGTTACGGCATACGATATAAAGTAACATATGTTCATGTATATAGCTTATAATTATTAAAGCCACTAATTTATTTTGACGTTATATTTTGGGAAAAAAGTTTTAATTACTTTTTAAATGGATATGGTGAATTATATTTACCAACCGACTTGTATATTGCAAGACAGGCAGGTAAGAAACAGTCAATGGGATAAAATTAAAAACGAATGACTCGTCGGAGGCGACACCGAGTCTATTAAAATCAAGTTTAGCGCCTCCTTGAATGGAATGATTGAAAGCTTCTAAACAATTCATTCTTCGCAGTGTCTCAATGGCTTGGCCCACATTCTCTGTGTAATCTTTTTATGGCATAATGGATGTGACAATGGCGGGTCCCTTCGCCATTCAAGACTCTGTAAAATACTGACGCTGGACGTTCTAAATTAATGTAAACTTTTTTCAGATGTTCACTGAAGTCGATGCCGCCTAGTGTGCGAGAGGCATTTTCAAAATACCAGTAAAGAATATACCTTTATGCCAGAATCAACCGTAACTATATCAACTTAAAGATCGTTTTGAATCGTTCCATTTTAAAATTCTAGATATTTGTATATATTCCGAACCTCATTGTTGCTACAACTATAATAAAACATTGCGTGAATTCTTTTAATTTTAAGCAACCGTAATAAATTAACCATCGTGCATTATACGACCATATAGGATTTTATTTTTAAATTTAAAACAATTTTATTTTCACGGTAATTTTGTGCATACCTTTAATTCAATTGTAAATGAACTCGTTTTATACCAAGAATGTTTGTAAGCATGTAACCTGCAACAAGAATAATATTTAAACTGCTAATCGTGCCAAGGTTTTATCCTATTATTTTTGTTTGTGTTCTTGTCACTTCTATTTGTAGAATAACATTATACAAAAATGTCGTTAGAAAAATTACTAACTTAATCGAAGGTATGTTACTCAATACAAGGTTTGTTATTGTTCCATGGAAGCTTTTATCTGGGATAGGAACAACTAAACAAGCTTGGAGTAAATCAGCGACTTGCTTTGTTATAAAGCATAAAGAGGTTAAAAAAAAGTTGCAAACACTTCATCGCTTATGACGTCTGATAACATTTAGACATTACTTGTACTATTAAAACGTCTATTCCAAAATAAAACTTAAAATTTCTACTTAAAAATTCCATACTCTAAAACATGGGTTATAAAATTATTGGTCAATTAATGGTCAAAATAAATTCGACGGCACGTGTACGAAAAGGGTCTCTAGCCCACTTTGAAGTGTTCCAGGTACAAACAAAAAAAAAGAAATACAACCTTCACGTAGGGGTGGGAGGATTCCCTATTCATTTTTTTCTACACAGCCGTCAGCATATAAGCCGAAGTCAGGACCGACAACTTTCATTCATTCCATGGTTGTGAAGACATTTGCAGCTCTTATAATTTAACATTCGAAACGGTTCACACGACATTTAAGGAACAAAGTTAATAGTAAATTGTAAAATGGCTTATTTAACAAACTACGCGAAAAACGACTTACACAAATTAGTGGCTATCGCTCCGGCGCCGGACAGGAAGCACATAAGTTTGGAAAACGAAACATATATGAGGTATAATTACAAAAGTGCGAGCGTCGGAGCGCAAGCGGCGTCCATTGCGAGAAGAAATGCTCGCGAACGGAATCGCGTGAAACAAGTGAATGACGGGTTTAATGCATTAAGGAAGAGATTGCCCGCTGCAGTCGTGGCGGCATTGTCGGGCGGCGCGCGACGGGGATCCGGCAAGAAGCTCAGCAAAGTGGACACATTGCGAATGGTCGTTGAATACATAAAATATCTACAGGGAATTATCGAGGAAAGCGATGCGGCTATGGGCATAAAGAAAACGGAGACCTTCGTACCAGTTACGTATGAAGATGAAGGTGTGTTTGGTGACAGAAGTTCCCCGTACTCCGAGTCGGTGCCTTCTCCTGTTAATTCGGAATGTTCATCGGGTGTATCATCGGAATATTCTCCTACTAACGATTATTATACGCATTATCAAAGTAATGAAGAGATGCGGTTTGCAAATGATGCTAGTCCGATGGATGACAGTGAATTACTCGACGCTATAACTTGGTGGCAACAAAAATAGTAACATTGTAAATAATATTAGACAATGAATGTGTAATCTAGTCAAAGAAGTAGTTTGTAACAATGCGACATATATGTTAGAATAGTTAGGAAAATGTTTCTATCAATTTTATATGTAATTTAGCTTTTAAATATTTCGTCCCCAAGAGTAATATATTTTATTAAACGTTAAGACTGAATGTTGTACATAAAATGACAAATATAAATGCAATACAAAAAGAAACAAGTTTTATTTAGAACAAATTCCATTTTCCAATATAACATTAACGACTAAGCTGATTTACACGATTTCATTCGGGTGGAGTAAAAATTTTTTAGATTTTGTTTAACAATAATTAAGGCAATACTTTAAAATAATCATTTAAGATTGATTGAAATGAAACCATCACTTCCATTTCGAGACGTTCAAACCACAAGGCCGTCTTCTGCCTTTTGCTATTAATTGATAATTTTATTTAATTTTATTGATATGATGACACAAATAATTTAAAACTTGGATAATGATAACAATGCACGTCGGCAGCTGTTTCAAAAGGAATACACAATTAAGGTTCTTAAACGAGATATCTTCTACTGTTAAATCTCGTAGTAAAATATAGTCAGGTTTTGATATCTCGAATGATCTGTTGATATCTTAATTAAACTCTACCAGAGTAACACCAACGGCTCTTGATTAAAGGCGAGATCGTTCTTTTAGACCTTACGGAATGTACGGCTAACTTTCAGAGTGGCCGTTATCGTATTATGCTAAAAAATACTGCTAAAATTATACACGGGGGCTTGATTAAGCCATCGATGCGCGGTCACAGTGCCTGGACATTGTTATACAAGATTAATGGTGTTCGCCGCGATAAGGAGGTGGGAGCTAAATGCATTTACATGTGCGCAATCGACACTGATAAAGGGACAAAGGAGTTCGCGGCGAATAGGAATTGTTGATACCGCTTATTTTTTCTTACACGCTCCGTTCCTTGCGGACTTGCGGAGCATGCGTCGGAAATCTTACTAACATTTCTTAAAAAAATACTGGCAGATTTTTGTGAACTCACTAATATTTCTTTTACTATGCCAAATAAGTTCTAGGCTTGTGCTAGAATATGGTTTACGACAATAGTCGAGTAGCGGGATTTAAACTCTCAACTGCGTGATCGGAAATCCGTACTCTGAAACATTAGGCTATTGGCGCTTCGATATTATAAATGCAAAAATTTTCTTGAACGGACGTTTCTTACTAAGTATCTCCAAAAAGATTAAATTGATTTCGATATTTGACACAGTTGTAGGATATAGTCTGGAAGAACGAATAACTAAGTCTGCTTGCTATATTTTTTAATTGCGCTCGAAAAGATCACGGACAAAGATAGTTACGTATGAAGAAAGTTTATTATTAAATGACTTCCGTCTGTACTATAGGATAGAAAATCACTTTTAACTTACGTAAAACTTACATTAACTTAATTCAAATATAATTATTTACTTTACTTAATTAATTGCTATATAGAATTCTGATGATGAGATTGTTTTCAGCTTACAGTAAGTAACAACTGCAAGTAAGAGCTTTTGTAAATATATCGTAATTCTGTTTACCTTTAATTTTTAGATGTGCGCACGCGTGGCTTTGTATGGATCGCTAAAGATTAGTTTTTGCTACGAACACATTTCGTTTCCCACTCGAATGTTTCCTGTTTTGTATTTATATAAGAATCATTGTAACAAAAATGATTTTGGCGAATTCCGGAAACTCGTCACGATTTAGTTTCGATTCATTTTGCGGGGTAATCTTATTACTGGCGCACGTGAGCTTTGTGTCGTTCGTGCTTTTTGCGTAAAGTTAACGATAAACATTTTAAGAATGTATTATTCGATGTATTGAATTTAAATTTAATGTTGTAAGTTTTTTAACGCCGACAGAGTGCGGGAACGACGAAACTCAATGGAAGTGAGATCTTGCGGTTTAAGCCATTTCACAAATACATTCGGTTTCCACTGATGAAAAATGTAGTCAGAAATCTTTTATTATCTTATTTATTTTCCAAAGTATTTAAAGAGATAGTGACCGATACGATTTAGGGTCCTTCGAGAAGAGAACGTATCTCTTTCTAAAAGGCCGGCAATGCATCTGTGGTTCTTCTAGTATTGCAAATGACCATGTTGGTCGATGATCACCCTTGTGATTACGTCACATGTTTGCCCCCTTCTTTTATATAAAAGTAGTAAAATATTTTGTTCTTCGTCAATACATACGTTTACTTAAAGCAGTGAAATTACAATGAAAGGATAATTTAGTAATTTTAAATAATTAAAGACACATTGTTTGTTAAATCCTATTATGAATGTGCCGGTGGGTATAAAATATAATTATACGTATGGAGATGGTGTCGTTTATGCAAATGCTGGATGTTCCCCGACCGACTGTCGCACCGAAGGATGACAGATTTATTTAAGTACACATGTACTTAACGTCAGACAGTGGATGGGAAAAACGATTTGGAACAATTTCATTTTAATTCATTTTTCTTTTTAGTATCATAATTATTAGTGTAATTCGATATATAATTGTGAATGAGTTAATTCATTTTATTTGACTTTACTTCAATTCAACTTAAGCAGAGATATTCTCGGTGTCAAGTAAAGTATAAACCAAAAATCTTATGGCTGTATAAAACATGACTTTATTAAAACAAAATACTCTTTAAATTTAAATTAATAATTCGTTTTAGAAAAGGTTTGAATTGTGCGTTCGTTAAAAAACTACGTGTTTATATTCGTATTAAAGTAAAAAAAAACGTAGTCTTAATAAGGTTGAGAAATAAAGAAAGTATTAAACAAATTCTGTTTAAAGTAACGAACACATACAAATGTGAACTTAAAAAACAATCGATCAAAACGTAATTGAAGCGTTATAACGAAGTCCTTTGTTTCTGTACGTTGGTAGTAAGAATTAAGGCTAGCGGCGGAGCGAGTCATAAATAATTGTCGGATATCGGCTTCCTCCGGCCGCTGGGAACCCGCTTGATAGATGCGTTTAGGGTCAGGAGTATCCATGTTACCCAATCGACAATCGTTTGGCTTAAAACATTGGCGCCGTGCAGAAAATGCAATGACTTTATTCAATTTTTTTTTCCAACCTTCAATATTACAAAGCTAACAAAAGTATACTGATTTACTTTAAGAAATAATTGGTCCGTTCTTTATTGGCGTGGGCACTGCCGCGCCCACATATATGTTACTTTTCTATGTAATTAAAGTTTGTTTAAGTGTGTACACTTTAATACATTTAAATAATAATTTTCTAGCTCGGGAATTATGATGAAACATCGATCGCCATTTCGGTCTTAGTTCATAGAAATTTCTAGAACCTGTTCGTATCTCGTTTAATTCGAACGGTACTTATTTATAATAAAAACAGTTCCAGTAGATTTCATACAATAAACATGCCAACAATGTACCTTACATGGTTAATGATATTTAAGAATAAAAACTTGGTTTATTCTTTATAGATACATGAATAGATACAGTCAGATGTCTACATCTGTCTTACCAGTAGCTGTTGCGGGCAAAAGCAATTACAACTTCTGATTAGTTCGCATTCGTGGCCACTTGACCGCAAATCTACTAAATATCATTTTACACTTTCCAGAATTATGAATGGCCAGTAACATACAATATCTATCTTAACATTTCATCATAATTTATTTTTACATAAAAAAAAGAAATCATTATTGTAATACTTCGAAATTTAACAAACTTTTTTTTTTTTTGTAAATCGGAAGAGCATTTGCGATGTGCAACTTGAGATAGATTTCCGCATGAAATGTATCAAATAGCTAACACTTATTGAGTTGCAACATTTTTTATCAGTTCCTTAAATTATTATTTCTTTTTGCGGTTTCATTTGAAAGCTTCTCGCAGTTTTGAGTTGTTGAGATTTTAACTACGTAAGCATAAAGAGATGTACGGACTTTTTGAAGTTATAAGAGGTTATGTCGGCATCTTTTATATTTTTCATGCTGCATTTTTTTTAATAATTCTGTAAACCTTATTTTCGTAATCAATGCTTAACCTTCAAAGACAGCAATTTAACATCAACTATGGGCTTCTACGGAAGTATTATATTTTTACTAAAAAAATAACATATTTGAGTGTATATTATCATCAAAAGTCACAGGTAATCTATCCCTATAGAAAATTTCATCTAGATCTTTTTCTATCCATCCATATATACACATTTAAAGTATAACTGAGATTAATAACATTATAAGAATTTAAGACTTCATTATTCACCAACTGTGCTGTGAATTTAATCCCATGAGCACAGAAATCTATTTCTGTTACGCTGGCGTCTGTAATGTATTTATGGAATAAGGAATTAGTAAAATAAATTGGTTATTTACCGTAAAGACCGTTATTTTTATCGGTTTGCATTCTATTAGTGTATCTTTGTAATTATAAATACACTGAAACAGTTACATTTAGTGGCCATGACACTGTTATAAAATAAAAAGGCAGTAAGCAATATGTTTCAACATAAATAATTTTAAATTTTCATGCTATGTATATTTTTGAATACTTTTTTTTAATATCGAAGTTCACCTTAAATTTACCGGTATTATGAAACACTTGCCATTCCGCAATTCTTCCACGTCGAATTAAAAGAAAAACAATAGAAAATACATGTATGAGATGAGATGTTATAACTAGTATGTATATTTTCTCACATACGCACACACGCGTGACACATTTACGGTAAAAAAGGCACTTACCTAAAAATAAGACAACCTGATCCTTAAAAGATGTCGGTGGATACATAAAGGGGATTATAGGTTGGAAAGACTTAATACTCTAGGATTCAATTAGCCGAAATAAGCTTAAATGATTCGTATCCGCTGTTATGACAGCAGTCAAATTTCCAAAGTTATTTAGCTTCCGTCACATTAGGGACGGCTTTTACGAGGGTGACAAAATCATTAGACGTATTCACATGGATTCGGCTACTTTATAATTTTGTCATTAGATTTTGTGTCGGTTTAAATCAAGTATTACGTATTTAATTTGTCAAATCAAAGACAAGATATAGGTAGATACTTACTTTTTTCAAACATAGACGACTTAGAAATACGTCAGTAATATATGGTGTACGAACCAGTTGACCTACGTATTATTATTTACACGTTATGTTTAGTTAAGTTGTTATTTTGCTGATTAACTTTAAAAATGGATTAAAATAATAAGTACCATAGCTGGTACTATTCGGATTTTTTTTATTAAAAGCCATTTTCGAATAAAGTCGTTACGTTACTAATATCATTTAGAACTACTCGGTGGAAGGTTTAAGGTTTAAGTCAAGTGTAATTCAGATAACATTATCTCCGATGCAATGGCGCGTGTCTGTACATTTAGTTATGCTATGCGGGTATACTGATGTAATATATTTACAATTTACTATCTTAAGTTTTGAGACAAAAAGTTTATATTCGCTTGCGTATTTCAAAGACACGTCTTTATAATATTCCGTTTAATTCCTTTGTCGGTAATATTCAGGACGTGACCAACTATTGCACAGGTATTGCGAACGATAACTTGTGGAGCTAAAGTGCTGTGAACTTTAAACAACTGAAACATCGATAAACATGGGTTTTATTGTATGGATACTTTGAGACATTGACATCTTGTTTCATGTACATACAGAGCTTAACGTCCCGGATTATTAATAACGTTTCAATTAACATTCCTTCGCTATTTATGTTTTTTTTATCACTTCAGTTGAGTCGTTATTTTGATGTTCGTATGACTAAAGATTATTAAGTTACAGATGAGTTAAGAAATTGTAATTAACATTAAATTTAAAGTATACATGGGTTTGAAATTAATTTATATGTTACAGATTGTACTGCGAAGTTAACAAAATTGTATTAATGAAAAAAATAATTACTTTAACTTGTTTTAAAGTGTTATTAATTATCTTACATTTGTATAATTTTCAGTAACTTTAAGTTTATCTAATAATAGTACTGTAATCCAAATCAGTTCTCCATCTATACCATGTTCACTACGTATATTTAACCTTAATATAATTTGTAACTGTCCAGTGAACAATATATCGTCACAACAAAATAATTATTTCCCATTCATCGTTCAATATATGTAAGAAACGGTTCCCACAAGTTCGCGGATCTCGCGAATGGCTTCCGCATCAGGTGCTGCGCCGGCTCAAAGGGTTCCAAAATAATTCTCCGTTCTCAAAGGGTTCCCACTATTATTATTATTTTGATCGACAATCGTTCCCTCAAGTGTCAGACTTTTTTCTGCCAGATATAAAACTAATATTGGAAGGTCCCATCCTCTTCCGTCAGTTTTTTGTCTGTCATTGCACCGCGTTTAGTTTATGGAAAAAGGTTACTTTGTTTGAAATGCTTTTAATGTTTCACAATATCAGTTTTCGTAATGAAAGCGAACGTATTGAAAATCTCAAGTCCGTTCCGTAGAGATAAGGCGAATGGACATATTTTACCACCCAAAGGCGAGAATGAGATTTTATTTTAATTATTTTATCTAATTAGATATGTTGACTATATAATGCTCGCGTTTACGTTTAACAAACCATTATCTGGAGAAGTAATTTTAAACTCTAATAATGTTACACAGAGTTGTTTTTTGTACAGATAATTGGATTTTAAGCAAAGTAAAGAACCAATAGATCTTGATGAATGGGCACTCACTGAGTTAAAACAGTGATATTCTAAACTGTGAACCGGGCGTCGTAAATCTCCCAGTTTCTAACGTTGTTTTATAAAACCACGAAGTAAGTTTAATGGACGATGCAGTGATTTAGGTAATAAAAAGTTTAAAAATGAGTTAAGCGATACAGGTGTCGGTATTAGGGCGCGAAAAAAAGTTCGGTTATTTCAAGATCGAATCAGAACTTGTAAGACAAATCGGTCCCAACTTTGTCAACCCTTGGGTGCTCAAAGAAGCGCCCGCGCCTCATTCATACAATTTTTTTTTCATCTCAAAAGTTAACAATTAACAAAGACAGCGGTCAGGTTGCGTATAAAAACGTTTTTGGAGCGAACGAATTTTTACGTATTGTCAGATTGAGTTTTTTTTTAATCCGGCGTCGATGAATGACCATGTTCGAATTTATTGCGTCAAGTGTTATGTGTATGTCTATATTTTATTGCAGCGAAACGAAACTAGCGGCGTATAAAGGCTAAGATTTACACCGGCCGCTTTTGTTAGTGCCGCGGGCCATCGCATTTGACAAAAGTGTTAACATCTTCATCCATAAAATATTTTGACTCATCTTTTAATCTAATAGTAGTATAGTATGCGTTTTTGAATACGTTACTATATTTTTGTTTCATGTAAATTTTTATTTTCTTAAGTATAAAATTATTACTTGATATTTTTTTATCATGTTTTGATTCTATCATGACTGAATAGAATAACATTTTCTGTTTACGCGACAATTAACGAAACATACAAAGTTTGATAGTGTTAATATTATAAAAAAAAAGAAACATGAATTTAAGTTTGTTAGGAAGTAACTCCACAATAGATAAACGAATATGCCTGAAATTTTACACATAGACTGCTTTCTAGAATAGATCATAGGCTAAATAATCAGTTTTGTTTGTCTGCTCGAATAAAGTGTGCTTGTTTTTTTTTTAATGATATGGCGAACAATTAAACAATTTTATGCGTTTTTGTAAAAAAAAAACTTTATTTACACATTTACGTTAATAAAAAAGAAAACAAATAAAAATATTTACATATCAGTAAAAAACAACAAAATAAAAAGTCCTTTCTTAATATAAAATAAATAAAATTATCTTCTTTTAATTATTCACAAAAAATGCCGTCCAACTGATATATAAAGATAAGACATAAAATAAAATAAAATAACCTCTTTCTGTACAAACCAAACTCTTTTCTTTATATGTGTAAGAAAAAAGTGACACGTCTTCGGAGCTATGTATAGAGAAATAGAGCATTGTTCGAAAACTGTAATTAATGCATACATTTTGAAACCTTAACAACAACCCTTTGGTGGTCAAGTGAAATATTTAATTTACTAAATTCACTATACTTAAGGGTTGGTTAATTATACAGGCTTTTAACCCCATTGTATTAATTACCGCCTGTCTAAGATGTGAACGTGCTATTTAGAAACAATTAGAAACATCTTAAATGATAATCTTTATGTTTAATTAAATTGTAATTAAGAATAGATTTTTTTTCTAAATAAAACACAAGATTTTAATGACTCGTAGATAACATTCAGATTGGATTTAATTATTCAATCAAGTATGAAAAAAATTATCTATCACATTTTTGTACTTAGGGTTAGATAAAGTGGGGTTTTATCGTTTAATAAATCCCAAATGGGGGAGTTACCACACGCATGCCTTATGGTCATACACCAGGTGAATTTGAAGTGATTTTTATTACCTCAATACTAAATAAAATGATCGGTAACTAGATAATGAATCAAGACACCATTAGAATTTTTTCCTAGTTCTTGTTCGCGACTTTGTCGGCGTAGAAGGAAAAAAATGGCCTAAGTTACTTCCGTTTACATTAGCTACCTTTAACAAAATGTTCTGTGAAAATAGTTTCGAAGTTTACCGGAATCAGACAGACTTGTGACGTCTTTCATCGTTTTAAATACTAGCAGATTTTTGTTAATTCATCAACATTTCTGTTACCACTCCAATTAAGCTCTAGGCATGTGCCAGGATATGGTCCATGACAATAGTCTAATGGCGGAATTCGAACTTTCGATCACGTAATCGCAAATTTGTAACCTTAACCATTAGGCTATTGGCACTTAGTATCATCATAATTTATCCTGTTTCATGAAATTTCGGAACGAGTTTTGTATCGATGCTTATGTTCAATTTTAAATTCTGTTACTTTTGTTGTATCAATGAATTCATATTCGACAAATAAAGATAGCATCGGAGCGTGGACGGCTGTCAAAAGTTATATTTATTTTCTTTAGAAATTCATAGAATCTGTGCGAATTCAATATCGAGATGTTTGCGGGTTATTGGTATTATGCGCGGGCGCAGCGTTTGTGCGGTACACAAAGGGAGCAACCCTTTGGCGACACAATGTGCGTCACTAATCTAGATCAGTGCACCATTGTGCGGTATTGTGGTGCATTGTCGGCCACATTCACGTCACCCTCCCCTCCCCGCTCACCGCAACTCTCAGCGGGAAAAGAGCGTCGTTTCTGGATATCTCACTCGATGTCGATTTATAAGAAATTACTTCGCCGCCGCGGGGGCCAGGTAGTTGCTCCCACGGATGTGCGAATAATGCAAAAACTACGCTCTCAAAAATTTCACTTACCGAACAAACAGGAAATGAAAAATATTATTTTTACACTTCCTAATGCTACCGCTTCGACGTTGACGATGTTTTTTTTAGTCGGTTAAAATAAGTCTTGGAATTTCTGAGAAAATTTTAATCGCGAGCCCCCGGACAATCATTAATACGAATTGAACAATTATGTAAAATATTGTAAGCAAGCTCGCGTGCAATTAACCTCTTATTATTGAGCATCTTCCGGCGAAAACTAACGGTAGGATAGCACTTGACTAAGAAATCTGTAGAGTGGAGAGAAAATAGTAACATTGAGCAACTAATGTAATGATTTAATTAAAAATGTATGATTTAATTTTTCACATGAAAAATATTTTTTTCTTTTACATATTTACAAGATCAAGGTTCATTGAATAACAAATATATAATATACATATGTAAACTTCAAGCTCAAGTAAACATGGGATTGTAATTGCAGGATTGGTGCCAATGAAAAAGATGAGGAAGCCTTATGTCGGCCATACAAACTTTCGCCTTTATATCTAATGTAAGAAATGAGATGTGTTAGGTTTATTGGATTCATGTTTTTTTCTGCAGTAAGCATTTAAAATACAAAAATGTTTTATGAAAATTACGCTTGCATTGAATGAAAATTATGTCATACAAGAAAATGAAAACGTATGAAGCGCCAAAAGCCTATGGTTATGGATGAACTACCGATCTAGCGGTCGCGGTTTCGAACCATTCCTAACAAAAGCTTTTTCAAGCTTACCAGGAATGGTTACGAGAAACATTAGTAAATTGACCTAAATGTACAAATGTTTAAAAAAAAAGTTTGATGAAATAACATATAAAATATGTTTATGTATATTTCAGTAATTAAAAGTTTAATTGTGCAGAAATTATTACGCAATTTACGTGTAGTTTTAATTATAAATACGGAAGTAGTTTTTTACTAAATTATCTTGTTATATTGATATCACAGATGTATTTCGTGAATTGTTTTTTAAATAAAAACAACTTGTTTATATAGGGAGCAAAGGTGTGAAAGATGTTTATCTGATCTGGTGAGACAGATCGGTTTCACCTACGTCACTGAACACGGTATTCCCTAATTCATTGATTTATATCAAAACGATTTCAACTAATTGGAGACCAACATTTGACAGTTTTGCAAAGTTATAGTACCAGTTATCTGAATAACAAAAAAAGATTTCGTAAAAAATAAATGGACGTAACTTCACTTCACTTTTTTGTTACAAGTAACCTAAGTAGAACTTACTTATTTATCTTTTTTTTTTTAATTCATAACTCTTTTTGCTATATTTCCATCAAAGTTTCGGATGAAAGGAGATTGTATGTAGCTGAGATGCGTATGCTTTATAATAGATGTGTTGTGTGACAAGAAAGGATAAAATGAAAAAAGAGAACATTAGGGGAACTTTAAAAGTAACGCCAGTGACAGAAAAAATGAGAAGCGAATGGTTAGCGTGGTATGGACATATTATGCGAAGAAATTCTGAGCACATAAACAAGAAGGTTATGAGATTGATTGTGGATGGCTTTAAAGATAGAGGAAAACCGAAAAAAGAATTGCGTGAAAGGGGATATGCGTAGGAAGTGTTTTTTTTTAATATTCCCCCCCCCCCCTCCATGTAGGCCGTATACTCAAAGTATTCACAATAATTTACAGTGATCTTGTTTACTATGTGCTTAGAATTTTATCACACAATGTCCCTGCCAGATCTGCTGCTATTTGAAACATCCAGCGTAGGAAGTGTTGAGGTCAGATTTGACGGCTAACAGAGATGTATGGAAGAGAAGAACATACTGTGCCGATACTTCGTAGGGAAAAGGGCTGGTTGATGATGATGATGTCTTTTTGCGATAATGTGCCAGTTGCTTTGTTTATGGATTGCAAATTATATGAGATTTGAAATACACTAGTACTAACGAACATTGGTTGCCAACACAAGCCCCGGGGTGGACGTCCTTTTTACTTTACCTTTATTAAGGTCGCCGGGGAATTTATTTCTTATTCGTGCGTTGATTTTCGCTTCCTGGGCGGTTGTCGGTAGCCGGCGGCAGTTAGCACCGACACATACCTACAGGTCGAGTACTTGCCTTTTGCGTTTATCAGTATTATGAGAAACATTTGACGACACACTGCCAGTTTTTTTTTTCGAATATTTTTTATTAAAATAACGCTCTGATTGTCATTTGTATCTGTACATTTTGTTTATTTTTTGCACCGCTTTCAATGAAGGAAATAAAAAACATTTATTGCTATATCAAGGGTGACGTATTAGGTGGAGCCTTGTGATCTTCTAAGTCTTTAAGCCAAAATATCTGTGCCGTTTCGACACGGTACAACACATGCTACTAAATTCTAATCCGTATTAATTGGATGCAAATCTAAACTGAACACTAACCAGTTGTTCAGACCCGTTGCGGTGATTTTAAACAATAAATCACGGATACGAGATCTTATGGATAGGCCATTTCTCTCGTAAAAAATATTCTAAATGTGGGTTAAACAGTGGCCCTTAGCCCATCACCTGAGGCTAACAATTTTTGTCTTTACTTTTTCTGCCCTTTCCGTAATGACTTTTATGTTTTAAAGTTGATTGTGTACGTAATTTATGAGAAGTGCTTTGAGATGGATAAGGTTTGAATCTTACTGCTAGTTATAGATGTCATATAATTATTACACTTTTGTTAACGATTGTTAGGTAAGATTTACACTCTTGAATTCTTTATTTTACGATTTACAATTCATTTTTTTATATTGTTCAAAACATTACTACCATAAAAGCCTTGCCAAAAAGACGATAAAAATAATTTCGTAGACTGTTTATTTAGTTTTACACATTCCTTTTATATTGATAAATATGAAACTGTTAAGGTAAGATTATTTTGAACGTGATTTAACGTTTTGAGTTTTACTAGGGTTGCCATAATTTAAAAACGTTTTCTCATAAAACAATTACTTAAAAACTTAATGACCAATAATCCAACAATACCGCCTTAAGAATAAAGTTACAGGTTAAAAATAAATCATTTTTTTCTCTCCAACTAATATCTGATTTACACCTGTGATCTTAGTTTGCGAGCTTTTTTATAATAAAAATGTTTTTTAGTAGTTTTTCTCAACTCCACACATAGTGCGTATTTTGCGTGCAGGTCATGGATTATTTCAACTAGATTGCCGAAGAAACCCAGCATCCCCTTAATAAAATATCAATTAATATTAAATCAGTGATTTGTTACGGTAAGTACTGACACATCATTACAGCGTAACCGCCTCATTGTTTCGTTACGTATAAGTGATTTATCACATAAAATATAACAACACACAGCTTCCAACGTATTCGGACTCATAATTACCACTTTAACTGGCATAAATCTTGTGTTGTTGTTGTTTGATTTATAAGCGTACCTTATGGCGATCGCTACACGAGACGGCTTCCCACGTTCGCTTAATATCATCGATTGCTAAAGAGGTAGAGACCCTAACACAAATTGCTTTTATTACCATAGCATACTTTAACAAATTTGTCAATAACGTCAGTGGTCTTGGTAATGAGAATTAATTGCTTATAAAAATTAAAAAGTGTGATGATATTTAAAATAAGAAATTTAACAAGCGTAAATAATTAGTTAAATAAAATACGTAAGTTGATTCTTTGCAATTTTCAACTTACATTTTTGAATCATGATGTATTAATTTGGATGAGATTGAAAGGCTACAAAGATAGAGTAAGACCGAAGAAGGTGTGGATGGATTGTGTAAAAGATATGTGTAAGATGCGTGTGAGTTCAGATAAGACGGCTGTCGGAGATGTATGGAAGAGTAGTACATACTGTGCTGACCCTTCATAAGGAAAAGGATAGGGTTATGATGTATTGACGGGCTTCTCAATAAATCTATGTTCTCAAGTACATTTACGGTACTTTTACAGTTATATCAGTTTTAAAGAATACTGCAAATAGTGGTCTAACTCATAATTACCTAAAAAGTGATATAAATCATTTATTATTTGTTTTAGTAGGTTCTTAATTATTATGCTACTAAATTCCCTGTTATTACTTAATGGTCGCAAAATAAATGGTCCAAAGCTGGGGTGGTCTAAAACATAATATTTTTGAAAAACCATTAATTAGAGACCAAAGCCAATAGATTTTTTGCATAAAGAATCCCGTTCTATAGGAATGCCCTACGGTTACGTTCGATAAAGACGTCTCGACTGTTATCAGAGGCGAAGCTCTTTCAAGAATTGGCGCCACACAGATTAAGATATCTTCGCTTTAATGTGTTAATTAAAAAAAAAAGGAACTCTACTTTCTTACAAACGTTATCGACCACTTTAGCAAAGTAAGATACCAATTTTTATATTATCACAATTTTTAACACTTCATTATCATTAGTTAGATATCTGAGTATTTTCGTGGGATTCATCTTTTGTAGAAAAATGTTTGCGGCATACAATGTTCACTATTGTTGACAAGAAATGTATGAATTCTGATAGATATATGGGGAAGTCGTATACACTATGTTGACCCTTCGTTGGGGAAGGGTGGGGTTGATATCTAACTATTGTTTTTTTTTTTAAAAGAAAAGCGCAGCTAATCTCTAGACGCAATACCAATATAAATTCTTTACTCATTTGTTTTTCTTAGTCTATTTATATTTTATAGAATTCTTAATTTAAATTGAATGTGACCGAGAAAAAAGTAAGTAAAAATATATATTGAATTCTCGGTAAAGTAAGTCCTACTTAACCGGCCTACTGATTAAAAGTGATCGGCGTAAAGGCGATGAATTCCTTTGCGATGTAGAAAAATATTTTTTGCTTCGCTCTCTTGCGAATCGGTGCCTTTATCTTCTTGTGGTTAACATTCTAATGAATTTTCAATGTCACATCACAATCTATTCCACAATTAAGATAACTTCGCTTAACCTATGTAGTCAATGTGGTGATACATTTCCGCAAATGTTTGAAACATGGTAAAAAGAGATAAATCAATTCTATTCAACTCACCCTAATGAAGGATCCCCGGCGGGCGTACCTAGTCGATATCTACACCGATCTACACGTGAAATAAGCCTTTTTATTAGTAGTTTAGTAAAATATACTCCTCACAACCTATCAAATTCCTAGGAACTGTAAACAATTGCGTATATGACCAGTATAGAATTTAATTCGGAATTGCCAATATTATTACAGTTATCATCTTCTTTCATATCAACGTAATAACTTAATTTTATTTCTTAAATTCCCATTGAAGATTTATATGCATCTACAAAGGTTTTATAGGTATACCCTCGTTATCACCGATGTAAATGGGAGTCAAATATGCGGACCTTGTCCAAGTGTTTACTTTACGTCCGTGTTATTGTCATTTAAATGATGACGTATTAATAAAACGAGCTATTAATGTTTGGAAGTTTTGATTTAGGGCCGTCGTAAAAGTTGTAATGCGTGGCGGTAAGCCACGGACCGTTCGTGTAATAAATATTTTCCCATGCTTTAATTGGAATTTACTGTTATAAATATTGATGCAATATAAACGTGTCATACTATCTTTTAAGTAATCGTAACTCTATATTATTAGTAAAAAAAAAATTGGTCTTAATTACAGCTTTTGGTATAAATTTACTTGCATCTTTTAAATGTTATGAAACGAAAATTTATACGTATGGATACTTGTTAGCAGGTAAATCCGAAATATCTGAACACATTTGGATTTAATTTGTAATAGAAAAAAAAAAAACTTATGTTCGTGTTATTCCGAGAACATTTACCCATCGTTACTTTTAGACACATATTTATTCGGGAAAAGTTATATAAAATCGTTTATTTCATGTTTCAATGACAATGTTTTAAGAACTACTAGATTAAAAGAACGAACCTACTTTAAGCTTCGAAGAGAAATAACATCAATTCATGGGAATGTCGCGTAGGAAATTTTATAACACACGTATATATTAATATTCATAAAGAGAACATTATTTCTAGATAAAGTATATTAGTGATTTTTAAATGTCACATACTGTCATGTGTTACTTAATGTTAAACATTATTCATATCAATTTACTGTTATTTTGAAATAAATAGCAAAGATTCACTATAGCTTCGGCGGCCCTATAATTGTTTTGCCAAACTATGTTTTATAAAAAACCTTATTTCGTTCCGAGAATTTTTCAAACAATAGTCACGTTACTCAATTCTGTATTATTATATCATTTTAGAATTATGGTAAAATAGTTGAATCTTATACGTCAGTACAGTAGAAACGTCGCAAATTTTCGATTCTGATAATTTTTGTACTTAGTTACAGAACATTGAAATATCTACATCTACATCTACATTTGTTAAAACTTTAAACATCTGTCTAACTCTTTGATGTTACAAATCTATCATTTTATTGAAAATGTTTCGAATTACGTGAAAGGAAAGGATAGTTAATAGAAAGTTTTTGCGCAAGCTGTCTATCCGTTTGACCAAGGCGCACCCGCCACTAAAGATTTCATCCCTTTAATGCACCTTTCGTCGGACGTATTTGTGCAATGGCACGAGCGTCGAGCACACTCCAATGCATCTGTTTTCAAAATGGTAGTGTATTTCTAAACCTTTGATACGAAGTTATGAATGATTGTAGATATTACATTATATATGGAGCCAAAACTTTGAAGCCCTTTTTGATACTACGCGAACGGGTGAACATGTGATTTGAAAATTTAACTTAATTTGGAAATGTACATAAAGCTCAAGTAACATTTTTTAATTTTCGAATTTCGAATATAGAGCAACCGCTGGCTCTATTATTTACGTATTATTTTATAGTACTGTTTAATTTTTGAAATCGGCTTAAATTTAGGTAAAAAGAGTTCGAAACAAGTGAAGCGGAAAATGTGTGATTTCGTACGGTTGTTATTGGCGTGAGAAAATCTATGTTCGACAAAAATGTTTTAACGTGAAAAAGAAAAGTCAAGGCAGGTGTTTGAAGCTTTTAGTAAAGCTTATTATAATGTTGTGTACGTGAAAGTTCTCATGGAAAATATAAGTAAATAATTATTTGTATTATTTTATTACGCGGGTGTAATAAAAACGATATTATGGCACGAGTACTGTCACATGAAACTGGCACTAGTTAATTTATGTAATGTTTTTTAGAATAACTGAAGACCATTATTTAAAGGTTTTCAGGTTGGAAGTACAGGTTTTCGAATGCATTGAAAAAATATTGCTAATAATTTATCAATTATTAAATGAGGGATTACTTTATTTTTAATGAAAGAATGCAATCTCTAGAGAGAAAGTCTATAAAGTACATCGTGGTTACTTTGTAAGAAGTTTTATAATTGATTTATGTTGAACACTTTTCTGCTTGATTGTACATTGGCGACAACTTTGTGGCTTGTGCCGACCGACGTTGGCACCTGAGATCGACAAACACCTTGTCTACCCGCAATCCTTTGACATCTGCGCGGGTGCGTTCACTTCTTCAGTTTAATGTATTACACCACCGACAGCCCAGATGTAACATAAAGATACGCGAAGGAAGAAAACAGTTAACAGGAAAGCATTGATATTTTATTACATTGTTTTAATTACTTTTATTCCAAAAACAATATGCTATTAAAATTGCCACACGAATCCATTGTTAATTAATTCCTGAATTGCTGTATGAAAATATTATTAACTTCTAAGACTTAATTACTTTCAGGAAGTCGAATCTGTATTAAAATTACATGTACATTTTGTAACCACGGACCTCAGTAAAACTCATGACTAAGTAACTTTATTGCGTATCAATCTTACATTTCACATTTTCCTTTATTTAAACGCGTTGGCTAAATCTCGATAGATTTTAGAACCTGTTTACACTAACGCGACAAGCCGAAAAGCTAGTTTCTTGTTATTGCTATCGTTAGTAATGTTGTTAGACTATGTTCACAATGTTTTAGTGGAAAAGAGGTTTTATTCTGATCCTCTATAATGCAGCCAGTGTTCGCCGGAAACGGAAGTATTAGTCCGTTATATTAATTACTTTACCGGTTTGATCTTAGAATACTCACCGCTTGCTGCCATTTAGTAAAACTTTGAGTTATTATTTTAATGTGGATGTATTACTAACGGGTAGTATTACGTATCACTTAGTTGCGTAATATATTGAAAATGAAGCTAAGCTAATGAAGCAATATTGACATTATTACGTGTTTCTGTGTGCGGAAGACCGCACCGAGGTACCTTGTACAGGACCATACCATTGTCTACTCACTATTGTACATGAGTCTTTCCCGATGTAAAGGCCTACGTCCAGCAGTGGGTAGACAAGAGTTGATGCTGTAGATGATATGCGGAAGTCTAAGTTTTTATCTTAATTGTTTAAACATGGTCATGGTCAAGTTGAAGCTTTAGATTTTACTATCATTTCGTTGTAAGTTGTGATTTTTGACGAAACATTGTCGAATACTTGACTCTTTTGTTGTATATCTTCGTTACATGATAATATATTGTAAAGGAAACTGATTCAGTTAACTGACATGTTGTTAAAACACGTTTATTGACTCTCTCCCACAATTGAATGCGAACAATTTGTCAGTTGAAGCTCGAATTTTGATCTTATCAGTGTACTATTGTTGTTTACTTTGGTAACAGATTACGTTTAACCGCATCGGTAGCTCCCTATTGAAATGTATTTAAATTGTTTTGCTTCTGGTAACCGCAAGATAGATATACATCAACTTTAATTCTTCATGTTTATTATAACAATGTATAGAAATATTAATACAAATAAAAGAAATAGACCCTCTGCAGAGATAAATGTGGTAAACATATTTTTTTATCCGTCTAACCCTTTTTCTAGTTTAACGCTTCTGTATAAGTTTTGTGTATTGAATAATATGTTTTTTTTAGTCTATTATTTTGAGGTTTACTTCATACTAATGTTATGAATATGAAAGTTTAGATGGATGGATGGAAGTCTAGCACAGGGATAGATTACTGTCTGAAATAGTTCATGGACTATTTACTATATGTTTTTTTTTAATTCTATGAGGACGAATTCGTTGGAAAAATATAGTTTTTTTTTACAAACATGAACCATTTTGGGAAATGGAGTGTGCAGTGAATATAATACTATTAGAAATTGGTTGATTTCGTGAATTAAAATATAAATGTATTGATATGATATAACAAATTATTATAAGGCATTTAATGACACTGTTATATTATGTGAACTTAAAAGTTATTGAGTCTGCATAATTAGTCTATGACTAGCCGATGAGGTTACTCTTTGACGCAAACTTTTGACAGATAGAGTGAACTTAACACTTGTTAAACTATTAAAACTTTCGTGAGTCATTTCACTACACTACTTATAAAACGGCTTAACTCACGTGTAACTCGGTGTC
>JAODUI010000028.1:5743507-5766014 GCA_027563995.1 Papilio gigon
TATAGATGTCCGCAGAGATATCGTCCGACTTTTATACCATATATGCTAAAATTATTTATCAAGAGTCATTTGGTAACCCTTCCGATTTTACTGACGATCACAGTATTTAACAGTCTATTAAACAGGCACTCAGAATCCATTTTTCCTAATACATCTACACTACGGGTCATCCTGGGTTATCACTTATCCCACCATTCGACTATTGTCATGAACCATTCCCAATACAAGCCTTTTCGAGCTTACCAGGTTATAAGAAATATTCGTAAATTAACAAAAATCTACTAATTTTTTAACAAAAAAAAAAGTTCCAGTCAAATTTGTTTTAGTTATAATTTAATTTACATTGTAATGAACACTTTTGCGTTGAAGTACTCACCGCGTGTCCATAAATTCAGGCAGCTGAAACTAGAAGTGACAATTACCATATTAATCTATGAATTTCTTTTTATAACGATTCAGGTTAAATAAAAATTTTAATCGTGCCTCTCAAAGATTATCATCTAGGTGCATTTCTAATCTATTCGTATAACTTTTAAAACCATAGATTACAAAAAAAAAAACCTATAAAATCAGTGAATATTTAAATTTAACGATTAAAACCAAGCGAGGTCTTTGTTATGAGATAATAATGATAGTAAAGGTAACTTCACCCGGTATTCTCATATTTGTATGGACAATTTAAATTATCAATAGCCGTATGGTTAAGGGTTAAGATTTTCGATCGCCTGGTGAAAGATCAAATTCCTATTACCGTAAAGTATATCCTAGCTCAAGCTTCAAGCTTATCTGGAATGGTTCAAGAAATATTAATCAAGTAAATAACACCTCTGTTTATATATAAGTCAAAAAGAATCAAATTTTACCACGATCGACAGAAATTCTGTTTTTTTTGGTGATCTGATCCAATTATAAACACTTCCATATTACATATGTGTGTAACTTTGAACATGTTAGTTTTTATCGTGCGTTTCTATTTTTATATTTCACAAGCTTTTAATTAAAAAAATAAACTCAGTTTGTAGCTCATATGTTCTATCAGATAATGTCTAATATCCATACCAATTATCACTTAGATCCATGAAGTCGTTTTGGAAGAAACATCATTAAATTATTGTATGTAGCAAAAGTTATTATAAACATAGGTTAATATACGGGTAATAAAAACTTAATTCATTAGATTAAAAGCCAACGTAGGCCTTTACATTGTTAGTTCAAAATGTGTTTTATTATTTTTTCTATACATCCCGTCAGCAAGTTCATCGTATAATAGAAGACGCAACAAATGTAGATTAGTAGGTTATTAATCTAGGCACTTGATAAGTTAGAGATTTAAATAAACACCACGAACTCAACTCTGAATTATCGTCATATTAAAATATTTATTTATAATAGATACAAAAAGAAAAAAAAAACAAATCCATTTTCTTTTAATAAATAATTTAATATTCTTGTTTAACAACGCAGGTTCATATTTACAATAGTATAGAGCGTCTTCACTTGTTCGCAAAAGTCCGTAGAAACACTTGGAAACAGCAGTTTCACACACTGACGCGTGTAGTCTTATTTACTAAATGTCGTATTAAGATTAAGGCACTAAGATATGACTAGAAATATCAAGAGTCTTTTCGTCTTCACAAATAATGCGGTACAATTTAATTAATGCACATTATTTCGGAGGGATTCGTCCAAACTCGATTCCAAATGTCGGTTACCTGTGGGCAAAAAAAAAACATACGTTAATATATTTCTCTGAGACCGAATTAATAGCACCACTAAACGTTTCATTATAGCATAAAATTCTTTTAATAAAATGTAAAGTGTTTAATAAATTCAAACTTACATGAATGCTATTTCTGTTGCCACCATGAGATGACGTCCAGCAGTTCGTCCTCGTCCATGGGCCCCAGCTGTTGCTGCGTCGAGACTTCGTATCGATCCACAGCTGAGTAGGCTGACGACACTCCCGACGAACATTCCGAGGGCGCCGGGGAATCGGCCTTTTCAGAACAAGGTGAATCATTGCCATAGAAGAATCCGTCGTCCATATCCAACGTAGTCGTCACTTGACTATTACTACTTGGTATATTCTCTCTATTTTCCTGATCCCGCGTTATCCCTAGAGCGGCGTCGCTCTCGTCCAGAAGTTGTTGAAGGTATCGTATATATTCTACTACCATTCTTAACGTGTCTACTTTACTGAGTTTCTTCCCCGAGCCTCTCCTGGCGCCACCTGACAATGCTGCGACCACGGAGGCGGGCAGGTGACGTCGCAGCGCGTTGAAGCCATCATTAACTTGTTTTACACGGTTACGTTCGCGGGCGTTGCGTCGCGCGATCGAAGCCGCCTGCGGTCCAGTGTAAGGATTCGTCCTAAAATGCACTTTCTTCCGATATTGAAGATTCGGCGGCGTGTCGTGTGTGACATAGTTTTTTTCGGGAGCTGGAGCAATAGGTACCATTCGTTTCTCCATTGCAGATTTAGTCACGGTCGCAGAGGGATACCCGGATGAGACGACTACGTAATTAGTTTGACCTTGTACAAGTTGAATTTCTTGTAACATCTTACGTGTTTAGTGCGCGGGCGCTGGAGTCCGATAAGCGCGCACGACCGGTCCGCTCCGTGGGCGGAAAAGCACTGACGCGATAAAGGGAGGCTTTGCGAGAGCTTCGAGTGGTGGGCGAGAGCGAGCGGCGACAGTGGAGCTTCACGCACAAGTGAGTCGGCGGCGCACGCGCACGCGTTATATCACCTGCGCCGGCTGCAAAAAAATATAAATTTTAAAATTCTCTTCCCCTATTATTTTCCATCATCCCTTCCCTTTTGTACGTACGGGTCCGTACCTGGCGTGGTAGTTAGGGGAGTGCAGCGGCGCGGGGCAGGGGAGTGCCGGCTAACGCGTGCCCAGTTTTTTCTACACTGACCACCGAGTACAACATAAACAATGTTCTTGAAATATTTTTCTATTATAGCCGAATAAAAATTCTACTTTCACATTTAGAAGAATTTTGTTCAAATGTATGTTTGTAAACAAAGAATAATAAGTACGTAGACTATAAAATAGCTACTAAAATAATAATGTTTTCAATGTTTTACAAATAGATACTTGTTTAAGAGTTCGTTTAAAGATTTCCAAAGAACATACTCGACAAAGTTGCTGCGCCAGTAGCATACCTAAGTCAATGGTTTTAAATTTATATTATCACACTACATTTCGTATAAAACACCAATAAAATGCATGCATTACGGCTTTGCATTTTCTTTTTAATTTACGTAAAGAGCATCGGCTCCTCGAACATATTTCATACAGCGGTCGTTTCATTTAAAATCTTCATATTAAAAGTTTCGTATGCGTAATGTATGTGAGAAAATATTTTGAATGTATAATATGAGAGGATTTAATATTACAGTTAAGGTGCAGCTGAAACGAAAATTCTGGAATGTTAAGTAAATTTTCTTAAAAAATAAAAACAATTTTTCAATTAGAACCGTAACGAATACGTGGTGAATAACACCTCGTAGTCATAACGATGACTTTTATATGGCGGGCGTTAGATCAAAAGTTTTGTTGCGGCCTCCGTCGATATGATTGCACTAATTTAATAACTCCCATGCAATTCGTTCGGCTCAACTAATTTAAATGAAATGGCGTTTCAAACGGTAGTTGTTTTCATTAGCGGGCACTTAGTAACGGGATTGGGCATTGATTCATTCCGATAAGCACTTTATTGGGCGTAACGGAATTCCATAGGTGCTCATTTAGTTTACGAACTCGTTGGGCTTCTGTTTATGATAAATATAAAACTAGGATACTACGAAACTACGATTATCTATACTTACAACGCTTCAAATAAAGAGCAGTCTGTTTTCACTTTAATACACATTTAAACAATACGTACTCAATTTATTTTTATCGTAAGTGAAATAATCTACGTGTTATAAATACAAAAGTTTGAATATATAAATGGATGTATGTTGGAAGTTATATCCAGGACGGCTTCACGGACCAGGATGAAGTTTGGTATAAAATTAGAACACTTTCTAATAGAAAAAAAAAATAAGTTACTAATTTAATATTACTAATTTTTTTTTTCTTCTTACAGCTGATGTCGCTGTCAATAGTTAATCTAGATATAAAAGCTTATTAAGTGCAAGAGGGATTAAGATAATAAATAAATAATTGTTATTTAGGTAATGAAATATTAAAACAACGAGAATTACATACTCGTATGTGAACTTCTGCGCCAAACTATTTGCATAGCTTTTTTTTAAATGTTAGCAGATTTTTGTTAATTTACTAATATTTCTTGTAACCCTGCCTGGTAAGATTGAAAAAGCTTGTGTTAGGATATGGTCCACGACAATAGGCGAGTGACGAGATTCGAACCCACGATTATGTGTGTCATCTTCAGTAATTCGTATACCGTTTTATTGATTAACAATTAAATATTATGTAAATGAACGTATTTTAACGCAGCAGGTGGGCCATGTCACTAGATTAGTTAAGCAATAGTTTTGGCAATCTTGATATATAATTAATGTAATGTTTGTCGTGTTACTTAGTGATTTTAGTCTTTTTTATTATTGGGATCCTTACTGATTCTGTGTTGTCAATTGTGCCAATAGCCTAATAGATAAGGGTACGGATTTCTGATCACGTGTCCGAGAGTTCAAATTCCGCCGTTCGACTATTGTGGTAAACCATATCTAAGCACCAACATAGAGCTTCCTTGGAATGGTAAAAGAAATTCTAGTATATCTGCAAGTATTAATAAAAATCCTTTTTCAAATGAATATCATCGAGCAGTAACAGATATAGATTTATGAATATTGCGTTGGTTAGATTATAAACTAACGATGTTTATAATTGGCTACTTTACTTTTTTGTCCTATATTGGATTCAAATTGGTCACGATAACGAGATATAGGACGAGTCATCGCGTGGGGTTGAACCCCGTGATTTCGTACCGGATATGACCTGCATGGAAGTGTTAATGGGTTCCGTAAATAACTGATTTTTTTTTTCTTTTTGTTATTACATGTAATCAATGTATCAGCTCATTGTTGCATTAGGGATGGATGAGTAAGGGTATTAGGTTGAATGTGAAGGGTGTTTCACCCCTTCACAGTACTGTTGCGTACATACATCATGTTATGTGGTCAAAATTAAACAGTGTGGTGAATGAATATTGATTTTTTATAGTAAATTATTATAACGTTTGAAATTTTACACTTAACAACGGTTTGAGAAACTATTAAATTCTTAGTGTAGGTGTTGCCACCTATGATGTATTCTGTCAAGTCGCTGAGCTAGGCCTTCGCGATACAGGCTGCCTAGTGCGAAGATCCTGGAAGATTCTGTTGTACAGGAAACCGACGTTTAATTTTTGATGGACATATATTTTACATGTTTTTATATGTCATATATTTTTACCAGCGCGTCGGTGGCGCAGTCCTAAGGAGCTTGCCCGGATCAGATCGTACTAGACATTGCCCAGGTTCGAAGCCCGCCGTGTACCTATGTGTTTTTAGATTTTCGAATTTCATATGTACATTATCCGACTCTCTTACGGTGAAGGAAAACATCGTCATGTAACCTGCACATATCGGTGAAGAAATTCAAAGATATGTATGAAGTCGACTAACACTGGGCCAGCGTGGTTGACTATGGCCTAGTCACCCCTAATAATCGGTTAGGCTTCGAGCCCCACAGTGGGGACGTATATTGTACTGATGACGATGTATTTTATTGTAGTTTTGGGTGTAATAAATTATTTTCCATTTTCATTTTTTCATTCGGAGTGGTTCAGTAAGTCTTATACAAAGTACAAAGTCTAGACAATTTTCTAAGTACAACGGAAGATTAGATCGCGTGGTAACAGATATAAATAAACTTCGATGACAGTCGATTAATAATACGAATAACTTGAAACATATATCATCCGCTAATGCGTGATTAGTTCAATACAAATTACATTATTCACGCTGTTCAAAACCAATAAGAACATTTGAAATAGCCATTGTGTTGTTTGGGATGAATCGCTTAGTTACCACCCACGTGTTTTACTACGCTTGTTAAATATCTCTAGTACAATGGCGTGGTATTTCTCGTAAGATATTATTAACAAGTTAATAATGATGTGTCGATAGTTCTTTTATTAACTAAACTATTTCAATTGTATAGAAATTAAGCTTTCTGTCTATCTCAGAATATTTTGAATCTGTCAAATTGTCATTGATACTACACCGCGATTTATGTAGTGCATAAGTTATGCAGATTTAGTAAAAAAAGGGTAGGAGAAGATAAAGAATTTCAGGAGCAATTCGATTTGAAATAAAAAAACAAAATATGTTTAGTAATTTTATTTACGTGGTTTCTACAAGTACGATGTTCGTAAAAAGAAGATTCTTAGTATGACAGCCTTTCTAAGTTTCCGGTATATCCCGACTATGACACATGCAGCTTTGTCGAAATACTGTAAGCTCGAAAACTCTAATCGTGGTAAGAATCGAGTTTCTTACGAACGAATTTAGTCGTCGATTTCTAATTGAGTTAGTTGATGATATCGCGAGTTATGACAGTTTCGAAAGAAAATAGAAAACATAACACAGTAGGTATACTGCTAGTGTGTTTGTTACAAAACGCTTTATTGATTTCACCATCAACCGAAGGGTGTTTGATGCAATAATTTCCGTGTGTCATAACAGACGTCAGTTATTCCTCCCGTAGAGCAATTAAGATAAAATGAGTTTACTTTATCAGGCAGTAAATCGACGACTTAATATATACCACACCTGTTTACCGTTATACGCACATTATTAATAAACAGCTGATATGTTAGTGGCATTATCAAAATCGTCCAAATCCAGTCAAATATTTATGTACCCCTTTTTAATTGAAATTCGCTAACTGATCTCTTGTCTTCCGAGCTCCATGTATCTTTCATGTTTTACTTAATACGTTTGTAACGACTTAAGCTGTAATATACGGAGGCAATAAAAACAAAATTATTGACAAGGCAGGGAATTTGTTTAATCATATGGTAATGTGAAAAAGCTTTAAAAGTAAACAAGTGAATGTGTTTTATATATATATATATATATTAATTATCTTCCAAAAGTAAAAGGGTGATGAATTGTTATTTTTATTATTAAAAAGATAAAAAACGCAAATACATATTTGTATATTTAGCGTTAGTTTCTAGAAAAATAAATAGTGAAACAGTAGTGGTATTTTTCTTTTTTATTAACAACCAAAAGAGCAATAGTTAACTGCCAGTGTTCTATTCGAATGTGTGTTGTTATAACGGAAATTGTATGATGTTCATAGTTGTTTGGACAATTACCCGCTGGATATAAAACAATTATGTAACAAATGACAGAGATGCACCGCGACGTGGGACTGAGGGTGGGGTGGGCAGTGCGATGATTATGGGAACAATGTCATCTGTAAACTTTTATCTACGCATCACTGGTGTGAGAAATATGTTTTCGAAATTAACATGTTTGTTTTTTATGTGTTTAATCAACAACAAATAAAATAAAATTAACCAGTATTCTAAATTCAAACTTTTTGTATTTCATCAAATTTAAAAAAAGAACGGGTTACATTTTTTGAATCATCATGATAACTGCAGAGACTTCGATTTATGTATGCGAAGTGTTCGTTTTAATAAAAGAAGAGAATTGTCTCTAAATTAAACATTGGTTTAATTTAACGTATAATTGTTACTAACCAGTATTTTACCGTGACTGGGCATGCTGCGTTTTAAACTACCGAAAACATAAGTGATACATAATTAAGCAAAGCTTGTTCATCAGTAGCTCGTTTACTACTACATTCTTGTCATATTGAAATTTCAACCCCCTCATTAATTTCGTATTTAAAAATTACATCGGTCTATAAATCACCGATGTTAAAGGTTGCCGACCATGTTCACACAATACAACTACCTGATATATCGAATATTGATTGATTAACGATATTCTGTGTGAGTTCTATTCATAGCGGCGTCAAAGGGTGATTTTTGAACATTAAGAGAAAGAATGTTTCACATTTCACCTAAGCTTCACCGCCTTACACAAAGAAACCTCAACACCTAAAATACACAGACGTAGCCATGAGTTGCGGATTGCTTTTGATGTGATGAACAAAAAAAAATGAATCGAACCTCAAACACTTGGTCAAATTTCACACGTTTCTTTAAAAATAAATAAAATGCAAATAGCTCGTCTTGTAAACATGTGTTTCGTATTGTATCAGAGCATCGTATCTTTGGACAGTTCGGGAACATAGCTTACCGCCGCAGTTGAAAGGTTTTGGACATTTAGATGTGGACGTGTGTGGCTCCGCCGTCACTTCGACACCGATTCCCATCGAGATTTGTTACGCAGAGACACAATTTAGTATTCAAATCAATCGAAGCCAAAGATCGAAATTTGAATATTTGGATACCGCCCAGAATGCAATGTTAACCAAAACAATGTGTATTAATAAATAGCCGCCGGGTGAGAAGAATGTCCGTGTTTTAGTATGAAAATATGGCATTAACATTTCAGTATTAATGTTTATACCTACAATATTAAATAAATAAGGGATAGTAGAATAGTACCGACTTAGAATAATTGCGACTACTGCTCGTACTTCTGTTTTAGGCAGTATTCTCAGCAATAAATGACGATCGCACGACCACGATCAAGAATGTTTAACTAAAACTTGTGAGCAACTGTGAACGACGGGCCGCGAACGCGCTATAGAACCGTTCCCACTCACTCTGAAGATGAGCCCCCGATGGGCTCGAAACTAGTCGGTACGGACACCGAGTTGCACGTGAGTTAAGCCGTTTTATAAGTAGTATAGTAAAACATGTCTTTGTAATTCCGTATGGTCTAGTTTTTATTTCTTTGAAATCATTTTAATTCGTTGTATATAATCAGACGTATAAATGAATATGATAAATCCTTAATTGTTTTCTTTCGTTGTAACTAAAAAGTTACTTTATGATGTGTTATTTTTACTCTATAAATTTGAACTTCATTAAAATGATTATCAATCGGTACGATGTACTCTCATAATGAGGAAACGTGTCGTATTTACTGTATCATAACTTACAATGGCTCCTACAGAACTGTCGCACGTCGTTAAGTCAATAAATAAGTCTGTTGAAGAAATCTCAAGCCGCTCGCAGACAAACAAGATACGATTTATTGGTTTATAGTTATACAACGTCTCGTTAGCTACAACGATAAGATACCTTAAATAGATAATTAGTATTGTTTATTTTTTATAAGTGTTGTGATTACGTAACTTTTTACGTTTTATTGATACGATGACGGCTACGTTAAACTTTAAGAGATCAAAGATATAGGAACGGACATATATAAATCTCATGCGTTGATTGCCAATAAACAAAGTCGATATTTTGTGTCATATAATCAGATACGATATGCATGAAAAGAGGCTGAACATAACTCTTGTTAAATGTTTGTCGAAGTACACGGGGCGCGTGGCAGGCGCGCGCCCGCCGCGGCCGTGCGCCGGACGAGTTTGCTCGTTTTAAACCGTGCCTTAATTACAGTGAGGCGTTATCGAGTAAGAATGTGCACACGCGACATTGGTATTAATTTTAATGAAAGAAGTGTGCGCCGGACAGCACCTGCCCAAGTCGTCGGCTCACTGAAAACTGTGGAGGCGGAACAAGATACAGCGGAGTCGCCACTGTCAATATTTTTTTTATTATAACTGCTATCTTATCTTCGGCGAGTTTTACGTTTTATTCTTCAATTATTATTGTACTTATGATAATATTGCATACATTTAACAGCATCTATATAATGATTTCTTTGACCGAAGTTCTTTTAATTTTCATATAAAATATATATTTTGTTATAATATAAGGGCATTAAACTTAAAAAACATTAAATATAGAACCAATTAAATTGATTATGAAATGCATCTGACTACTCTTTGGCGTCCGCGTTCGTGGTAAATGTAGGGCCATTTCCCAGATTCTGAATTACCATTTAAATTATGGTTGAGGCATAATTAGTGTGATAATAAAATAAAATTTGTGATGTGACGTGATGTACGCGAACCAGGTTTGAAGTGAAATTTATGTCCGATGCTTTAGCATTCGGTAATTAAAATAGAACGCATCTGTATTAAGTGGGTAACGGAATTCGTCGGAACGAGCAGACTGGCTGGCTTCGTTCGATGGCAAAATGCTGTAACCACATACGTCATCAAATATGTTATATCTAACTATTTTCATTGCCGTGTTTGTTATATAACATGAATTTACTGATATTTTAGATTTGAACTTATTTATTGGGCGATATAACAGAGATTTACAATAAGACAAGTGTTCGCGGTGCGCGATCTCTTCATGACGTCTTCGTAGTGATGTCCCCGCACCGTCGGTGTTGCCAACCTCTCCTCATCGGTGAGAATATACTAGTTACTAAGTAATAATATGAATACGTACGAAACTTTGGGGGTCCTCTATTAATCGTATGACGTTTTTTGCAATTTTTGACCCCCACCCCTTTTCCTGGGATACTGTGTGTATTGAAGCTTAGACTAAACAACTTATCTTCAAGCGTAATAAGTCTTCTGTATGTTGCCATGTGTAACTATTGATTTATAACTAAAATATTATTTACATTTTATTAGTAAAATTTGCAAAGTTATAGACAAATTTTGTTGAAGGTTAAAAATCGATGGAAATTAAATTAAAATCTATTTTCATTTGCGCAATTTCCTTGTTTATAACAAACGAAGGTTACTGGCCATTCATTAAAGTAGTTTCAAGAAAAAGAAGCGAATATATAAATTCAATTATAAAGACAGAGATGTAAACTGGCAAAGGGCAGGTGTCACAGTCCATCTGCCAGTACTTCGCGGGCCTCCGTCGTTCCTCGACATGATTTTTAGATGTAACGGACGGTCAATTAATTATGTATTTGTGACACACATTAATTAGACAAATTTTAATTTTAACACAAAGAAGTAAAAATGAATGTGCTACCAATCTATACTATTATATAAAACAATTTTTTTTTGTTATATATGATCTCCGAAATGAATGTGCAGATTTGAATAAATCTTTTTGTAGAAACAAGCTCTATATTTACATCAGGTTTTAGACTATAAAGTACCACGCTATCAAGCTTAAGAATTGAGTGAATTGATAAAAAAAACTTTTTCGTGAGAATTTAATGTGGGTGAAGCCAGACAGTATGTTTTAAAACAAGCGGATTCCAAGGTTATCTAGCTAGGGAGACTTCAGCACTTTACAAGTCATCTTTCATTGATTGAAATTCCAATGCAAAGAGAGCTGAATATCCAACACCCAAATCCAGCATAATTTAAAGAAAGAAATCATGACACGGTGTACAGGTGTCTCCGAAGTAGAAGCACACGCTATGTCTGTATTGAGAGAGTAAGGAAAAATTTGACCGATAATTTCGACAAGCAAATAAATGAAAACGAAACGATCTTCGTTCTGTACAATTAATACATTAATGATGCCTCCCGGTAACTGAAAATTGCACCGATTCGTTTGAGAGACGTCTACTGGCATACTTTAAGTGCATGCGACAGGTTAATTTCAAGTATAAATTGACGAGCGTCGCGGCTGGTCGCTTTTATGGTCCGACGTCGTGTTTATGCAAGAGCGAACTATAATAGAGATAATGATAGTTTCACACGAAAGAAAAATAGAATAACAAACAATAGTTACACTCTCCTACAACCCTGTGCAGCTCTCGTGTGTTACTAGTATTACTGTTTGATGTTTCATGTACGCGAGAGAGTTCTATATTAAAGGTTTGGTGTGGTACACAGCTGCCTCTGGGCGGAGTGATCGGTTTGTCTCAAATTTTTATCTGAAATTACATCAGCACACAAATTAACGTATGTTTTGTATCGATAATCTTAAGTTATGTTTAAGTTACATTAACGGTTAAAGTTATTCTAAAGTACTTTGCATAAAAATACTTATAATAATGTGTCCAGAAAAATGATGATGCTAGGTGATGGACCTATCCTATTCCCTGCGGCTCTCAGCCGTCGTATCTGAACTTACACTTACTACGTATATCCTCTTTTACACGATCCATCCATAACTTCTTCTATCCGCATTTAATCTCATCACCTTCTTGTTTATATGCTCATCATCTCTTCATACGTCGATACCGCAATATTGTGTAATATGTCCAGAGTATTGAAAGGAATTTAATGATGTTTCTAGTAAACATTATAAAAAAAGAAACATGAAGTTTGTGTTTGTGTTCAACATAGCGAATGTCAATATTTAAGGCCGCGATAATGAATCGGGCATAACCGTAGTTATTACTTAATTACTAATACTATCTACCCACTCCAGTCGTGCAGAAGTCACTATGCATTTAATGATAATTTCATGCAAAGGAAAATAATTTGATTATAGAAATAATTACGACGTAATATTATAAAAATACCGCTGAGAAATTTCAAAACATGAACACTTTTAGCATTTTAATATTCTTGATTGCGATTATCGTTAAACCGAGCGACAGATCCAATGTTGATAATACGACAGAAGTTTTCAACATGTGTACAAACAATTATACTGATGCTATTAGTTATATGAAGGATATACAATGTTATTGAATATAAAACCTTATGACTATACCTATAAGGATCATATTTAAAGAATGTCATTTGTCTATAGTGTCCACGGTAACATTGTCGTCATCATCAACAATCATCTCGGCTGACGCAGTAAAGCGCGGACACAACTGAACATGCCTGTAACTACTGCTTTACGTTAATGTTTTATTTTTAACCAGCTATCGTCCGTGCCTTCGTCCACGCGACATTAAAAAAAAACTTAGTAATTAGCCTATGACTTATGTCAAACTAATGTCTCTGTGTGCCAAATATCAGATTTAGTAACTGAAATTCATTGTTAACCTGCATCCATTTATTAAAAAAGTTGCAGTCACATTATTAATAACATAAGATTACGCCATTGCAGCTTTGTGTTTATATTCTTACTTATGAAAATATTTACTTGAGTACTGTTTAATTTTATTTATAATTTACAAAGGTAGCAGTGCATTCCAGTACGGGTTTACATTTTCCAGTTGTAATCAATCTTAGTATTTTGCTTGACTGGAATAATGTAAACTGGGTTTTAGTCTAAATTTTACAACAATGACACCTTACATGTTTCCTCATAATTAAGTATATATTTTAAATCTTGATAATGTAAGTGTTGTAGTAAATTTGATAAGTCCGCCGAGTATTCAAATAACGTGGGCCATTACGCTGCCGACGTGCCTGCAACTATTCTGTACTTTACATTCTTCAATCGTCAGTACCATTAGGTATTAAAAGACGTCGATTTAAAAATTGTAAAATGCGGTAAAAATACGAAACACTTTGTGATTCATCTTCGGAACACATGCGAATGCGTGATTTTTGTACTCACTTGTGTTTTTGTTTTTAATAAATGCAGGTGGCGCTTCCAAGGTTTCCCTTTTGTTTGCATTTTGATTGATTGATACATATTTTATTCAAGGCAGAAATCGTGTTAAGGACACGCTATAAAAATCCACAAATGGTGAATTTTAAGCGGCCTTTGTTTCGAACACTAAGCAAGTTGTATATGTGCTTGTGTACATATAAGTCGTGGTTAAACAATGCCACGAGGCGCTATCGAGAGGCGGGAACAGTATCCTTTATCTAGATCCGTGTAGAACGGCTCAATCCCGGCTCCGGGCTAATATAAACAAAACGCTATCTGCACGTTACCACTGACTTCCAATACGTTCTCTACAATTGTACATTCAGGTACCACGTTTATAATATGTGTTCATTTTTAATATAAGATATTTAAGTCGATTTGAGATATCCATTGAGCATTTTAATTCAACATATGATGAGTATACACTGTAATACGACTAGTATACGATATCATGTTTAAGTTACTCACGTTCAGTTTTAACTGAACAGACGAACTATACAGTTAAGACCCCCGCGCCCCCCACCCCACGGGGCGTGCCCTGCGAGCGCAGGCGCGCTGTAAGCATTTAAAAATGTTTTAACTATCTAAAAATAAAGACAATATCTATTAAACATTTGTAATTACTTGTGACCGCGACGTTACCGAACCTTGGGAAAGTAATAAATCGTTTAAAGAAATGAAATATAAATCAGGGCAATCGCAATCGACGAACGCAGTCAGCGTGCGCTTCACGCAACGGATACGGCAATTTGTAAAGTTCGAAACAAAAACAATTAGCGCTTTAGCCACACTTACCATTACGTAGATGTGAGATAAGAATATTACTGAGAAAGTGTAAATAGAATTAACATCGTCCGCGGTCGTTACACCGCGCAATAAATTACATTAAAAAGACAAACGGGACGCAATTTGTTGCGTAATTTTTTTATTTACATAAAATTTATGGTCACGCACGCAAAGTTAGCAAAGTAACAAGTATGGGTACAGGTTCTGGAAGATGTCCATCTACTGATACTATCAAAAATATGTAAATGTTTTAACTTCAGTGTACTCCAGCGAGCAGGACGTGTCCGAGCATTTCTTATTTGACGATCGCCGCGCAATCATTTGCTCAATTAACTTTTAGTATTAAACATTAAAGTGTTTGTCTTAACAACAGAGTGGATTTTGTTCGCATACAAATTTGCAAACAGAAAACAATTTTTGAAGTGATCAGTTTCAGGTAGGATTCCGTTCAATTTGGAATAATTTACCAGAATTATCAGTGTTACTTAAGTTTCTTTAGTTTAAGTAATTGTTATTAAACACTCTGATAGTTTTGTATTGCAAAATTAAAGACTCGTAATAAATAACAACTCTATTTTATTTTTGAAATTCTACATCTACAAAACATCTTGTTAATTATCATAGGATAATCATTATATTTATCGCTATAATTGTAAAATATTTTACGTATACAAATCAATCATACACTTAGATTTATAAATAAGAACAAAGTAATGATAAATAAAAATGGTATGTTTATAATACTGTTTACTGCCTTAGAGGCAAGAGTCGTAATGATAACTATAAAGAAGGCTATCAGTGCTGGATTGAAATGCGAATCTTGATATCTCAATCTGTAGCGGGTCAGAGAGGCCGCGGTCACGACACCCTTCGGTGGTCACGACCAGCGACCGCTTATTAATTATTATCAAACGAACAAATTATCTACATTAAACGGATGTTATATACTCGAATTGATAGTCGAAGACTGTCTTAGAGAAATTTAAATGTGTGACGGATTATCTTTATTTTGAACTTATCCCGTTCGCCATTTCTGAGTTAAAACCAACAGTGTGATTATTATTGTTGCTTAGCAACCAGACAACCTGAAAATTAGCGGTTGTCGTGCTACAAAGGCCTTATCCGTAGTCAAACCTTCATCATCAGCTCCTTGTCTGCCTACTGTTGGATATAGGCCTTTCTCAATGCCTTCCACATTATGCTGTCCTTCGCCTTCCGCATCTAGCGACTTCGTGCCTAATGTTGAGAAATAATCGGAGAATATATTTAATTTCAAATAACTTCGCTGTTATTAATGTAAACAATTTTTTTTTTGCAATTAACAATCCATTTCTTAAAGGTTGACAAAATCACATTGTTGACACAATTTTATTACAAGATTAAAAATGCTTTTATTGCTTTTAATATTTTTAAATTACAGATTACAGGTTATATAACAGAACTATAAATAAGGCTCTTAACACGCGCAGGGCAAAAGGTCTTGAACTCATATAATTAAATACAGGACACATTTGCCTCAGGCTCGGATGCGGTAAGATGTATGTAATAAGTGATTTTTATTTCGCTTTAATGATTTTAAAATTATATTTGTATGGTTTCAGAATTCCACTACAGATAATAAAAAACAGTTTCTTTTAATAACAATTTTTATATAGAACAACAGTTTTTTTTTTTATATCAAACTAAGACAAATTCGAAAGTATAGTTAGATGGATGTTTGTTGGGCGATTTCAAAATTGCTTAAGCTGAATGAAATTTGGCATAGAGATAGATTACTGTCCGGAGTACCGTATAGTCTCCTTACTATGTTTTTTTTTAAGTTCAGCGCGGACGAATTCGCGGACTAAAGTTAGTTACGTACTATAATAATTATATTTCTTTGATATACGACTGCGACTGTATACATGATTACTAAATAAAATTTAATCGTGACATGAGATTTTAGTTTGGTTGAGGACAAGTTAAAAAACAAAACGTAATTAAAGCTAATGAGTTAGTAATTTGGATGGACGCTAGGGGTGGTTCGCGGCCGGCGGTCCTCCCTTACCTGGAATTCTCCATTACATCATTATGAGATCATGAATATGTGAACGATTTCTTAAGCTATAAATATCGTTGCTTATTAAGACTAATAAAAATGCATTAAGAATAATCTTAACAAGTTGTCATTACTGTGTAACGAATTCACCAAAATTGATATCGATAACTGATAACTTTTGATTTTTTTGATCGGTATTAACTGTTAATTTTTCTTGATAAGATACAATTTATTGGACGTTTCGGAGTTGTATGGATGCCGAAGCGTCGCGTCGCGTCGCGTCCAAGCCGACTGTCGATTGTCAGATTAATTTTGTCAGATTTGACAATATTACCGAATCCATTAAGTGGAATACATTACATTCGTCTGGGAACGCAAAACTTGAAGCTTTTTGAGGATAAACCTTTAATAATAATAAAATATAATTAATACACCAAAATATTAATCAAGTCGAGTAAGCAGAGCGTATAGAGATGTATTAAGATTGTTCCCACATGACAATAAGACTGTAATTTAAACTTACAGTCAAATTCAATAGAAATGAGAAAATGTCACTGACATTATAATTTACCCTCTATGGAGTTATTTTGGATTGACGAAAACTGTCTGATTTCGATTTTGAAGTCTGTCAATACAGCTTAATAAACTATTTTTTTTAAAGTTTGTTTTGTTAAAATTTCTCATTTCTGTTGAATTCGACGATATAATATGTGCAAAACTTAAATAAATTCCATTGTAATTGAGTTTCACTGATTTTATAGTTATAATCTATTTTTAATTTAAATCGAGGTCTTTGTTAGCGTAATGTCTCAAAAATATGCCGATAAAATATAATATGTGTTGCTGACTTTACTAGAGCAAAGTAAACAAGGAAGTAAGTGCCAATCGTGTCCCACTAATCTCTATGCAGGGGTGTCCAACAATGGATAGCATTGAGATCAGTTCATTGGCAACGCAGGCGCGTGCCGTCCGCCCACGCAACTCAGATAACAAGTTGAATACATCTGCCTGTTCTTGAATGTACGTCAAGTAGCAAGTACCTATCGTCAATAAATTAGTAGCTATTTTAGGTGTCGCAGAATGTGTAAAGAGCCGCCGCTTCCAATCATTTTTAGGGTTGTTACTCACGATAAACTTTGCTATATTGGATTCCTATATTTTTATTGAAGCTATTGCTTCGTATTTTAGTTATTGTATAGAATTTGAAGCAGCAACACAAAAACTGTAATTAAAAAAAATCGTGAAAAGGCAAATCAATTTATCGCAATTTGACAGAAGCTTTCGTAAATCAGTATTTTTTTCATATTATGATAATATTTTTTTATATAAATTCATATTGTATGAATATATAAAGATGATTTTTGCATTTAACATACACTATTAATTATCCCGTAGCATATTCTACATTACATTATTCTATTCTATTCTATGATGACAATGATGTTCTAGTAAATAGGCAATGCGAGACCGGTATAATAGTACGAAAGCGACTACGTTCGTCGTCTTGGTAATTTATTTAAAACTTGTGTTTAATTCTATTAAAAGGGTTCCAGTATCATTATAACCGTTGATCGTCGTAATTTTGTAAAGGATTTCAATTTACTTTATTATCTATTTATTTATGCGTAATCTTTTAATAATGAGTGATTTTCCTAAATTCAGGACAGGAGAACCATTGAGCCGTTGAGAGATATTTTTTTTAGAAGAAAAAGGGCAGATGTACTCAGAGGTGCCGTCATCGACAGCCATGGACATGTCCAATACAAGAGGAACCACAGATTCTATAATAGGTGGTGTTAATCAACAATATATTTCAAAGTAATGTTAACATTTATGTTTATATAGAACACCATTTAGAAATAATTTTGATCAACCCGTAGACTTAAAATGGGAACAACCTAATTTCTAAGACTGTAATCATAAATATTCAAAAAGTATTGAAATTTCAGAAGTAAATTAATTTACGTTTATAGGTATTTTTAAGCTATTCAAACTTTCCAGTGGCATTATTATTAACTAAAGGTTAAACTCTTCTTCAGGATGGGAAGAGCTCCAGATGTGTTAGAAACCAGTCGGTGCTGATACCGGCGACAGACTGATGAATACGTGAGTGTTAGCTGCATTATCTTAATTATTAAATTTTTTTTATTGATAACTTTTTTTTTATCATGTACCAATCTAAATCAATAACGAATAGAGGCGGTTTGTCATTAAAAATCAATTTAGCATTGACTACTCATGTTATTTTCTGTTCCTTGAACAAATACCAAATTGAACTGGACCAAGGTGTATTATGTTTATAGAGCGGAATGGCCCCGGCGTTAAGTGGCTCTAATACGAAACGTTTACTATGATTTTACCTTTACAAAATGTTTGACCTCGCAATTATGTGTTGTTAACAGTTTGTCAAGGGACTTAAACAAATGAAAGATTTCTGTTTTTCTTTGTTTTTATTAGTAACAGTATCAAATCAGATCGATGATTTTTTTCTTTAAAAACGCTGATGAATTTTATAATGAAATGTACAAAAAAAAAACTCTTAACCAAATAAAAATAATGAGGCAAATTTAAAGTATATTTCAGCAACTTTTTATAATGTACAAAATTATGAGTTTCATTCTACGCAAATAATACATCGTTAAAATATAATTTCGGTCGTCAACAAATATTATGAAGGAACGTAATGTTTATGCATTAAGGTCTAAAATAGTAGTATCATTCTAATTCATTTGACCCTTAAAGACATTGTATTACGCCGTCGAAAGGCACACGGTATCTCAAAAACAAATAAAACGTAATGAATAGCCTGTATTTTCATATTCTTTCTAAATTAAATTTGGGCGTGATTAACTCACTCGAGGCGTTTTCTCTGTTCATCAATCAAAATGTAGGCACGTAGAACTGAGCCGCTATTTACTTCCTAACAGCTGTCTCGTTTCCACTCGCACGTTCGTGTATCTATTAAACAGAGACAAACGACAACATTTGATTAGACAGCGTAATTGTAATTTTCAGAGTTCACACGGCTCGCTCGCAGCGGCCCGACTTCAGAAGCGCTGGTAATCAATTTTATACACAAACGGAGAGCATTAATTGATTTTTTTTCTCTCTAATGACCAAAAATAACATCTGCCAAATCAACAGGGTCGGTCGTTAGCGTAGGTGCCAAAAATGTGCTTTTTTATATTATGACGGGCCACGGTTTATACTTTGCTCTGCACGTGCCAATATAATATTGAAACTTTTTTTATGTATTAAAAAGTAACCTAACACCCAGACTATATGTCAATGGTTTTTATCACAATTTAAAATAAAACAGATGAATGAAACGATTAACGGAAAAACTTCTGTATTATTTGATCTCGTTATTAAAATGTTCAATTAATTTATTTTAAACGTTATAAAATCATATTTAAAAACAGTTCAGAAGTTTCGGTTAATTTGTAGATTTAATAAAATGAAAGAGAATAGCATATGCTATGTTACATAATAATTACGAATCAATATTTTGCATGACCTTGATACACTTTTACTGCACAATGGTCGTCTATCCACTGATTATAATTTATAAGGGCGTCAGTGGCGCAGTTGTTAAGCGCTTGACCGGACCGGACCTTACTCGACATTGCCCAGGTTCCCCACATCCCCACCATATACCAACACGTTTTTCGATTTTATAATTACATTTAATTCATTATGCGACGATCTTACGGTGAAGGAAAACAACGTGATGTAACCTGCACATATCGACGAAGAAATTCAAAGATATGTGTGAAGTCAACCAACACGCACTGGTTCAGCGATTATGGCTAGCCAGGTTGACTATGGCTTAGTCACCCCTAATAATATTGTAGACTGCGATCCCCTCATTGCGGACTATAGTGACCTGATGATAAATGCCATCTTGAATTCAACTACATAATCATAAGATAAAGTGAGAATTGTTATATGTAAATTAAAATATTCTATTTTGCATCTACTCTCCTGTGTTCCCAAGTCACAGTGGGACGTTGCTCTCGTTTGTTTCAGACCGCAATAAATTTTATCCGTTCTTCGGAACCCCGTGCAGACGACAAATTTATGAATCAAGCTGGAGCTATGACAAATATCTAATGTTTAGGCGAAATTAGATTAACTGTGATTATTCAAATGTTTCTAAGGACAATAAATCTTTTTTTTATCATTGTCCTATCTGATAATATAGTAAAGTAAGGTCTTTATTTAAATTCTTGTCTTAGAATAACTTCATTTCTAGATTTATTCTTTTATGTAAACAATTGTTTTGTAAATTTAATTATTATATTACTATGTTTTTTTAATATATTATAGAGAATTTGAGTTAAAATAAATTAAAGCGAGATTAGCAGACAAGAGTTTGGGGTTGATTTTGTTTTTTGTTGTCATTCTTTATATCATTTCTGTCAAGGAATTTGTACGTGTGTCACATTACCTACATCTTAACAATGATATCTCGATGAAAAAATTTCTTTCTAGTAAATTCAGTGTCATCATTCAAATTCGACGTAGATTTATATCTGCATATCGATTTGATGATTCAAAACAATCGAGTTAGATAGATATTATCGATAAAGTCAACATTGTTTTCATTTTCATTGGATACTTAGTTTGACCGAGATGTATTTTGTTGTATGAAGCTTGTATCGGCGAGCCTGCTCTCCATACGTCGTTACATCAAGATTGCTATCGAGGATAGATTTACAAGAACTGTCGTCGACGAACCGTTTCCTTTTCGTATTGCGGTCGATTTATTTGTTTATTACATATGTGTTAAGGGTTAGTTTACTTTATTGATTCGTTTACGTCAAAAAACATTAAAGTATTTTGCAATAAACAGAATATATGTAATGAAACTTGACAAATAGACATGAATTAAACATTAGTCAATACTAGCTGTGGACACCGATACCTCCCGCGAAATGTTAGAAAAAATAGCAGTCTATGTGTCCAGGCAATTATTTACCACTGTATGGAATTATCCAGATCAGTTAAGCCTAGGACTTATCAGTTAATAAATCTATCCATCTAAGTTTTCGCATTTATAATATGAACAATTAATAACGCGTGCGACTCTTTGAATCAATTATAATTATTAGAAAATGACATTGTAATTCAACGCGTCAGTTCAACCTTCGCTTACTATATGATGTAACAATAAGACTGGTAACATCGAGTCCTTATGATTAATACTAAGGCGATTGCTTAGCTCTCAGGTAACATTGTGTAAGTTGCTCATTTACCTCTTTCTACTATAAACAGGGTTTTTTTTATATATGTTAACATTCGTCTCCCCGGCCAGTCTCCTTTCAACACCTATGGGTGGGCGCCGGCGTCCCGCTAAGGATAAGGTCGGAAACATGTTTTATGGTTCAATAGTTGTGATAATTTTTATCGAAATTAGTTTAAGTTCTAATTTGTATAACATTAAGAATGCCCGTAATTATCTTCATAGGTATCGTTTGATGGTTGGTACTATAATTTCACTTTCGAATGTTTATAATTAAACCTATATTATGTTAATTAAGTTTTAATTAAAATAATTTATTCGAATACTATAATAAAAATGTTTGATTTATTTTTATTTGATTACTAATTTGTGCTTTATGTACTTTAATTAATAAAAACAAAATGTCTTTGTTAAATAACTAGTGAAAATGATTTTGTATGACAAAGTGATCAACGCCCAAGGCCGGGTCAGGTATCGCTGGGTAAACGAGATAGAAAGACCCAAGAGAGCATCAAGTCCAGGACTGGGTCACGATGGCGCGGGATCGAGTTAGGTGGAGACTTTTATTGTTGGAGGGCAAGACGCACGTCTGGTCGCTGTGCCACTTTAGTTTAGTCACCTTTCTTTCATTTTGTGTGTTTTGTGACAATCGTGTAATTTGATAATGTATCAAGTTATTGTTACCATATAGTAATTATCAGCTGTTGTCTGCCTGCCGAACATAGGCCTTCCCCATTGCCATATCATTGTTATGTTTTTAAATCTTTAATTACTAAAACAAAGCACAGTAAAAAGCAAAACTTTACATCTAAGTTGTATTATGGAGATGTTTTCGAAAACATATGTTTTGTCGTATTGTAAATAAAAGCTAGTATCGTATACATATCTATGGGCGGCGGATGCCCCGCAAGCAATGGGGATCAGTCATT